>BLBF01000010.1:5888783-5944513 GCA_015471245.1 Laticauda colubrina
GTTTAGCTTGTCTACCTAACCCTGGTTGGGGAACCCAGGCTTAACACATATCATTCATTGTCACCCTTGACCCTGGTTTTCCCCCCACCCCCTGATTGTATCATAATTCATATTCTCCAATAGGACACATCCATAGCCAAGAGTCATCAATCATGCTCGCCAATTAGAATTTTGCACAGCAGAAACTTTGGTCGCCAAGAAACTATAAAAACATTTATGGAATGCAGTTTCAGTTTTGCAAGCTGCTACATTGCTTGCCCCTCCCTTTCTGCTGGCAACTCTAAAAGGGCAATATTTTATGAGTTGACATTGTGCTGGCCACGCCCATCCCGAGGGCAAACACAACCCTGATGTGGCCCTCAATGAAATTGACCTTGACACCCTGACATAGATACTGACGCATACCTATGCTGCAAAAGAGTTGGGGGTAAATGTAGGTTGCAAATGGTTGCAGATTGGCTGTTGCATAGACCTCCCAAATCTAAACTACGTGTTGTGTAGATATGTGAGTCCTGCATGCTGATTGGTTGATCCAACTTCCTCTTGGGAGGTGGACATTTTGAGCACCCTCTAGCCAGAATGTTAACATTACGCATAGTGATTTTATTTAGTAATTTTCTTGCCACAGTTGTTAAGTGAATCAGTGCAGATGTTAAGTCAGTAACATGGTTGTTAAGTGAATCTGGCTTTCCCGTTGAGTTTGCTTGCCAGAAGGTCCAAAAGGTGATTACATGACCCCAGGACACTGCAACTGTCATAAATACAGGCCAGTTGCCAAGCGTCCAAAATGCATGACTGGGGATGTTGTAGCAGTCAATTGTGGAAATGAATTGTAGTAACATTTCAGGCTTTCTAGTCTTATTCTTTACAAATACTGTGTGTATCCCTAAGGTGCTTTTCCAAGAGGCAATTGGACTTTCTGGTTTTTCTTTGAAGACATTTTGCTTCATACCCAAGAAGCTTCTTCAGCTCTGACTGGATGGAATATTCCTTGCAGACAGCAGGTCATTTTCATTATTTTACAGAGTCGTTGAGGCCACTTGCAGGTTTATTGTGTCCTCAGAGTCACCTGAGTAGTGTCTGTATCTCAAACTGGTTGAGATACAAATGGTTCCTGTAGTCTGCAATTTTTCTGGAAATGCATGCATACTCCTGCCTCCTTTGTTCATACTCCCCCACTGTGTCCCTAAGGACACAGACAAACCTCCAAGTGGCCTCAACTCTAGAAGAATGCAAATGTCTAAGAGTATTTAAGGAGTATAAATACTTCCATTTCTCACCATCCAGCCAGAGGCGAAGAGGTTTCTTGGATGAGAAGCGAAGCGTCTTCAAAGGAAAACCAGAAAGTTCAGTTGCCTCTTGAAAAAGCACCTTTGGGACAACCATGACCTGGATGATTGAGAATCTCCAGAGACTGTGTATGTCATTCTCATATTACATCCGTGCTTTGAAAAATAAGCTTTCAGTCTTACTTGTGTTAAGTTTCTTTCTTCTCCCCTGAAGGTACATGAAAGGCCGTCTGACCTGCAGCCAAGTGAACGCAGTCATCACAGAGATCAACAAAGCTGTTGCTAGCAAATACAGCATCATGCGCCAGCCTCTTAAAAGCATGGTGAACGCAACCCGGAACCTCTACTTCCGATTCCAGGAAGAAGAAACCAAAGACACAAAAGGTAAGTTGTTAAGTCAAGTGCACCTCTCTAAATCAGGGGTCCTCAACCTTCGGTCCATGGCACACCAGGAACCGGTCCACGCAAACAAATGAAGCTCCATCCGTGGGATGCCATCCTTCAGTCTCAAGAGACGATGGTATCATGCTATGAAACTGGTTACTGCCACTTCCCATGTTGTTCCAGTGCTGTGTGCAAAGCTGGAATGTCCTGTCCAGAGCACGAGGCCTGGGTATAATTTAATATGGAGGATAAACTGTTATCCAAGCAGCAGATTCCCCCGTCTCCACCTCACTGGAATAGTCTAAGAGCCAATATGATTAGTTGCAGCTGCATCGCAGGAGTTACCAGAACGTGATTATACACAGTCACGAATTGCTTCCGGGACTCCGGCTCTGGATTTTGTCTCTAGGTTGACTCCTGAAGCCTTTTCCAATAATAGATATAGCCACAAGGCAATGGAGGTTTGAAATCAGAGTTTCCCTTCTCCTAGAAGATGGTTCAACTGTTTTATTTGCCGTTGGGGCATAAAGCCCTCTCCCGCCTTCACAACTTGACCGTCTTCTCCTGTAATGGGATGCAGGCAGCACGAGAAACCATGTGCCTTCCGGCCCACAGAAAAACCTCTCCATGGAACTGGTCCCTGGTGCCCAAAAAAGATTGGGGACTGCTGCTTTGAATGCCATGGGAAGAGGGTACCTAACAGCCTTCCATAAGCTACTTACAGGGACTCCTTAAGTTATGACCACAGTTGGTACCAGAATTTCCATCGCGAAGCAAAAGTGGTTAGTAAGTGAGCTGCTCCTTATTTTATGACCTTTTTTGCCAGAATTATCAAATGATATTAAATGATTCACGCAGTGAATAGGGCCGTCTTACTGATTTTGCTTATATTAGAAGCCAGCTGGGAAGGTCGCAAATGGAGATCACATCACCCTGAGATGCTGCAATCGTTGAAAATACAGGTAGTCCTCAACTTGAGACCATAACTGAGTTCAACATTTCCATTGTTAAGTGAGAAATGTATTAAGTGAGGGTTTTTTTTTCCCCTCCCTCATTTTAGAACCTTTTTTTGCCATGATCGTTAAGTGAATCCCTGCAGTTGAAAAGTTAGTCAACTTGGTTGTTAAGTGAATCTGGCTTCCCCAGTGACCCTGCTTATTGCAAAAGGGGATCCCATGAACTCAGGACACAGCAACAGTCATAAGTATGAACCAATTTGCCGAGTGTCTGAATTTTGAAAAATGGTCATAAGTCACTTTTACCAGTGCCCATTGTAACTTTGATCGGTCATTAAATGAACTGTTGTAAGTCGAGGACTAACTACTTGCCAGTTTGCCAGTCACTGGAATTTTGATTGTGTGATTCTGGGAGAGCTGCAGCTGTTGAAAGTACAAGCACCAGTCATAAGTAATTTTTTTATAATGCCACCTTCGTAATTTTGAACAAATGCTAAATGAACGGTTGTAACTTACCCATCCTGTACCCATCCCTTACGACCTGGAAAACTGTATGTCAGGGGTGTCACACTCAAGGCCCGTGCCATGCTTAGACCTGGCCTGCGGGGCCACCTTGGAAATGGCGAAGGACCGGTCCACGGTGCCTCTGCCAGCGAAAACAGAGCTTGGGAGGGCCATGTTTCTAACATCTCCCATTGTGAAAAAGTAGTTATCAAAAGAAAATGGGGAGGAAGGTACCATATTTTCTAAAAGCCAGGAAGTCTTCCAGGTAGATCATAGTGGCTAGTTTGACCAATGGTCTATCTTGATATCTGGCAGTGTGGTATTCTAGCATGCTTTTTCACCTTCAGTTGAGGCCTTTCCTTCACTCTCCTCTTGTCTTAGAACAGGGGAAGTCAACCTTTTTATACTTACCACCCACTTTTGTATCTCTGTTAGTAGTCCAATTTTCTCTAACCACCCACCGGTTCCACGGTAATGATGATTTATAAAGTAGGGGACAAAGCCCCTACCGCCCATCATGAAAGCTGGAACGCCCACTAGTAGGCAGTAGGGACCAGGTTGACTACCACTGTCTGAGAAGGTCAAGATGCACACTTAACTTGATTTGATCCTCCATTGTGTTTTTGCTAATTGGAAATTAGCTGGCTGGAAAGGAGAAAGAGATCGCTAAGGACAATAATTCACTCCTTAGCTTGGACAGTGATGGCTAACCTTTTTGTCATTGCGTGCTGAAAGTCCATGTGTGTGCGTGAGAGAGTGCACTTGTGCCTGCGCCCATAATACAATGCATGCATGACCCGCCCCATGTGCATGCACGTGGGACACCCCCCCACTTCTCTGCACATGAACACACATCTCCTGCATGTGCACCACACCCCATGCATGCGTGGCAGAGACCCGATAATCAGCTGGCTGGCGGGAGGTGTGTGTGCATGCACGGTGGAACTGAGCTGGTGTGCTGGCTTGCGTGCCCGCTCTGTGTGCCACTTCTGGCACACATGCCATTGGTTCTATAGGAAGCATAGGAACCTATGGTTCACCATCACAGCCCTAGGAAGAAGGCACCAATTATTATTATTTTTTTGTCAATCCTGTATCTGCTGGGAAAGAGTTTTTTTAAGCTTGGGAAACTTCACCGTATTACCAAAGAACCAACTGCTTAGAGGCTGTGCCACCATTCCCACAAGAAGATGAAAATTATTGTGTTTCTATGTTACAACTGAAGGAAAAGCTATATGTGGTACTATTTTCTAAAGCTAACTACGTGCTTTCTTTGTATCACATCATGGTGCAGAAGAGCCTGAAATCGCCAACAATTTTTACCCCCTTAACAAGCTAAGATCCAAGATTCTTTAGATGGCCAAAGAGAGCATAGCACTAGCATTTATACCGTTTTGTAGTGGTTTATAGCATGCTCTGAGAAGTTTACAAATGTTATCATCTTGCCCCCAACAATTTGGGCCCTCATTTTACTGACCTCAAGGATGGAAGGCTGAGTCAACCTTGAGCCGATCAGGAGTGAACTCCTAGCTGTGGGAAGAGTTAGCCTGCAATATTGCATTCTAACCACTGGACCATCAAACTCAAGGCCCTCAGGCTGGATCCAGCCGGCGGGGTACTTAAATCTGGCGCATGGGGCCGGTCTGGAAATATCAAAGGACTGGCCAGCAGTGCCTCTGCCAGCCAAAATGGGCTGTGGTGGTCCCCGAGCCCCTCATTTTTGGCCTGCACGGCCTCCTGCAACAGTCTGCTGCCCAAAAGCGGCAGAGTGCTGCTGGAGGCCGGGGAGGCCAAAAACGAGGTGCGCCCTCCTCCGCGCCCCGTTTTGGCAGGTAAAGTGCTGCAGGAGGCCATTCAGGCCTAAAACGGGGCAGAGGAGGCCGGTAGGAGAAAACAGGGCAGAGGGGGGTTAGAAGAAGAGGCCGTTTTGACCAGCAGGATGCTGCAGGAAGCGTCCATCCTGTCTCCCCATCACCCCTGCCAGCCAGCTGAAGAAAACTGCAATGCTGGTCCGGCCCTCAAAGAAATCCAGTTTGACACCCCTGTGGTAGATACTTGTGGCCAATACAGGAGCTCCAGATGCTTTCAGACTGCATTTGACCCTCCCAAATGAAACCTTGTGTCTCCTCAGGTGAATATTTTATTGTGGAAGCTGATATCGAAGAGTTCACCCAGCTGAAGGCTGACAAACGTTTTCACAATATCCTGACGATCTTGCGACATTGCCACCGAGTGCGGGAAATCCGAGGATCGCGACTTGTCCGCTATGCTATCTGCTAATTTTTTTTTAATTGGATTTTTTTCTCCCCTGACAATGCTGCTGCTTTGTTTTCTTTCCTTCCTGCCATTATTATTAGAAAAGATGGGTTTTTGTTAGCATTAGTAAAATGTGCGTTGTGGGACAAAGATTTTTAGCTTTTTGCCCTGATGAAGGCAGCGGAACCAATATCCCAGCTTTTCCTGCCATCTCCTCATTCCCCTTTAATTTTCTACTTGATGAGTTTAAGACATTTTAATTTGGCAACAGGAGAAGCGTAATAGATGAAGTGTTTGAAATGTGATTTGCTCAATGTCTTTGGAATTAGAACTATGGAAGTTGTGTGTTGCTAATAAAACAAAGAAGGAATAAATGTGCAAAAGAACTCTGCTGGCTCGTATTTGAGTGCAAATATGAGGTTTTTGAGAATCACGGTGTCTGTTCATGAAAAAAGCATTGGTGAAGATTTATTCCCAAAATAGTTTTTCAGTGTAAAGGATTCCTTTGGAGGGATGTAAGAGCTTGTAAGGTTTTCAAAACTCAGGATGCAACTAAAGGGCATTGCATGCCAAAACTACTAGACACACAGACAGGTTGTTCCCTCATGCCATCACTCTGCTACATATCTAATTCCCACACCACTGTCTTATGTCTATGGATATTTACCCATATAGTAGGGCTGAATTGCTATTATCCTTTCCATCTGATTTACTACCTTCTTTTATTGTATCATATTCTTCATTAGTCTGTTGCTTTGCATGTACACTGAGAGCTTCTACACCAGAGACAAATTCCTTGTCTCACACTTGGCCAAATAAAGCGTGTTCTGTTCTATTCCTATTCCTTTGATAATTCTATTCTATTCCATTCTGTTTCTGTTTCTATTCTAATCATGCTGAAAACCCGGAATTGAATTCTATTCTATGCTTATTCCATTCCTTCAATATTCTATTCCATTCTATTTCTGTTTCTGTTGCTATTTCTATTCTAATTGTGCTGAAAACCCAGAACTAAATTTTATTCTATTCTATTCTTATTCCATTCCATTCTTTCAATATTCTATTCCTATTCCATTCTATTTCTATTTCTATTGTAATGCTGAAAATCCGGAATAATTGAAATACATGTTGACTACTACACGCTGTATAATCAATGGAAATCGTACCCCACCACACCAGATCCCAATATATAATAAGGATCAGTTCTTTAAAAATGCCCCAGGTAAGTCTACCTTTTTTCCAGCTATCTGTATTAGCAACATAACACACAAGATTAGCTTATGCCCTTTGTCCTGCAATAAAACCAAGAACAGGATTTTTTTGGCTCATCATCTGCCCAAATATCCATCGCAGGCGACAGTTTCTAACTGCATGGATTAAGTAAAATCTTCAAGACAAGCTCAACTCCTGGTTGACTTCATGGATTCAATTATATTGGCAGCAGAATGGACACAGTGAAATAATCTGAGGGAAAGGTATTCAATGACATCCTGTTTACAGTCTAAGCTTAAAGCAAAGATAAAGAATAAAATATGTAATCCTTATGAATCTCATATATGACTCTTGTTTGTCTTTTTTTTCAAGAAAATATGGACACCGTGATGATAGATTGACTGCAATAACCCTTCCCTCCCTCCTTCCTGTATGCCACCTGACTACCAAACACTGGATAGCTAACTAGACACTGGACAGACATGGGATAGCACTTAGTAATAATACTTAAACTTTTATACCGCTTTATAGTGCTTTACAGCCCTCTCTAAGCAATTTACAGAGCATATTTCCCCCAACAATCTGGGTGTCAACTCATAAAACATTTTGTATACATGTTTTATAGTTGACAACAGAAAGTGGGGGCAACAGTGAAATCAAAAGTACATTCCATTCATATTTTCTTCAAAGACTGATTAGATGGCTGAAGTTTCTGCCGCAAAAAAATCTAATTGGAGAGCATGATTGATGACTCTTGGCTATGGATGTTTTTCATTGGATGATACACCCAGAGGGGTGGAGAGGAAAGGAAGATCAAGGGTGACAATGAATTACGTATCTCAGAGTTGGCTATGCCCAGGTTAGTGCAGGACATAGAATGTTACCTTCAAATCCTCTAGTTTTGGGAGTGTGGCTCAAGACTCATGATTTAATTGGAGTAACTGCCAGAACCCTGACACTGAGTCCTCATTTTACCCACCTCAGAAGGATGGAAGGCTGAGTCAACCTTGAGCCTGGTAGGATTCCATCTGCCAAATTGGAGGCAGCTGGCTCCAATTTGCAGTACTGCACTCTAGCCAGTGTGCCACCAAGGCTCTGAGGTCTATACAGTCTCTGGTACTACACAGCAGTTATGGATGGGTCCTGCAGGATCCAATCTGGGTTGATCACCAGGACCAGAGGTTTAGTCTTCTTTCAGATTCATGCTGAAGCCCATCCTCAAGAAACTTTTTTCATCAGAATGAATGCTTTAGGCTATTCTATGCATAGTATTTTTGTGGTCACCAATTGTTTGGCTTAGTTGTTGATTGGGGTGTTGATGGCCGCTTATTAAGTCATTGGCTTTGTTTCCTTGTGCTGCCAATTCTCCTGCTCCTAAGTGCCTGATAAGCTGGTGGTAAATCAGCACTCTTGTTAACTGACTCATGTTTCCTGGGCTTCAATTATTTCCTTGGCTATTTTTGTACCTGCTCAGCCAACAATTTTAGTAGCTGTGGAATTGGATGTATGTCCTTGTTCATTGCAATGCGAGGCTACCAATGAGTTCGAGTCTTGTCTGACCTCTCTTGTGTTCTTGCAACCTGATAGTTAGCTTCCTCCCTTCTGTCCAATATAGTCACAGGGGCAAATCATGCAGGGTCTATTTAAGTCTTGCAGTACGAAGTAGACATGGAAGATGAGCATGGTTTTGAAAGTGGAGGAGGAAGCAATAACTTTCACTATGCTGATAGCTGAAAATGCAAAAGATCTGAAAGCCTTAAATCTTAAGTCAAAGAGCACCATGAAAAATAGGACTAAAATTAAATATAAAGACGTCCAAATTAATGACAAGTAGAGCGTTAGAACTGACAGAATGTCAAAATAGTAAACAATTTCTGCCTTTTAGGGACAGTAAAGAAACAAGCATTCAAGAAATAGGCAGATAACAGATATTCAGAATTGGAAGGACCTTGTAGGTCATCTAGTCCAACTCCCTGCCCTTTCAATAAGCTCTTTATCTCCTTAAGTCTGGCATCTGCTGTGGGCTATTAAGAAAGACTGGGGTCTGCTTTCTGCCTCTAAAAACATGTTCTCCATTTCTCCTTTAGAAAAATTAATATTCTGCCTTTTTCAATATTTCCCCAAATATTTCATTCTTCTGGGGTGGGCGAGGTTCCCACACTCCCCTATAAGACAATATATCTGAACCCCATTTCCCTGCAACAAATCTTTTTGCTTTGGGGAATAAATAATTCTTTCCTCACAGCTGTCTGGGTTTCATTTTTATTTACTGTAGTGCAACCTTGGCTTGAGTTGGAACCCCAAATTCTGACAATCATCATAGAGAAAAGCTACTCATGTCATCACTAGGAGCAAAAAATAACTTGATGACACATAATCAATTGTCAGGTACTCTTGGCAACCTAGATCTTGCTGAACTACAATTTCCAGCATCCCTCAGGATTGTTTCTGCAGTTGGTAGGAATTGTAACAAGAAGAGGATATAAATTGTAAATCAGTCAATGATTTTCATTGGGTGATAGCAGATTTGTATAGTGTGGTCAGTTTCTTTAAAAAAAAAAACACTTTTCAAATAGTAGAGTCAGTAGTGGCAGTACTAGAGCCTAAATCTCTCTTGCTCTGCCTTTTTCTTACATGGCAATCATAAGGCGATTGTCTAAATCTCATTTAAATGGAGAGCTTAGCGCTCAGCTTTTGCTATTAATTTCAGTGGAATTTAAACATGCTTAATGGCCTCTGAATTGTGCCCTCTGTCAAGTTATTAAAAGGTCAAGTTCATTTAGTTTTGTTTTTCAAAGACATATTTAAGATTATAGGTTATCGCTAGCTATTTAAATTCCAGCTTATCCTTCTTGGTATATCTCTACTTAAAGTTTGTTCTGCAAACCTTCTGCAGGGCAAGAATATAAAGAGTATTATTTTCTTAGCTTTTTGTTTTTCTGTTTGGGACAGACTGCCTTCTTTGATCAGGATTTAGCTGGTTTGGACTGTTCATTTTTTGCTCTAATTCTTACTTAAAAGCTTTAAAAAATGCAGGCAGTTTAATGGGAGTTATCAATCTCGCTGGTTATCTTGTTTTTAGCAGTATTTTTACATAAATATATTTATCTAAACAGAAAAAAAGGGGATACTAAGTGACTTAATAGTTCTTCCTCTTTCTCTTGCCCCACTTTTTGCATTGGGGGGGGAGGTTTAAAGATGAATTAACCCTCCTTCATGAGTGCTATTCTCAATGTGCTACCAGGTTTGCTACAACCAACAAACCTACATGGTTCTGTCCTGGCTTAGCACAAATGCAGAACTTTGGGTCTGTCACTCTCTGTCAGCCTAATTCACCTTGCAGAGTTGTTATTGTGGGGAAAATAGGAGAAGGAAGGAGGACAAGGGATGTTCACCACCTTGAGGTACTTATACAGCAATAAAGGTGGATGTCATGCCCCTAGCAGAATCTGACTCGGAGGAGGAAGCCAAACCTGCTGACAGGGAGTGGGCTCCGTTGACTGTGGAAGAAACTGGGGAAGACCACAGTCCAGCTGGGCAGAGCACAGGAGAGGTAGAGCAAGGGAGAGGGAATTCAAAAGAAGATCCAGGCCTACCCCCTCTTCATCCTAGGGCACGCAGGGAGGAACGGAGAAGAGAGCAACGTGGATTGTATGGCTTACGGGGGAGGAAAGGGCCCTGATTCCTTTCATTAACTGCAGCTGGAAACACTATAAAAAAGGAAGCTGCGTGCAGCAAGCTGTTGGGAATAAATGTGTATTTATCATGTATTGTCATGGATTATCTGTGTTCCTGGCATTTTCCCAACTGTGAGTTTTGCAATGCTTTCAAGTCTGAAATGCCTTCTCCTGCCCTGTCAAGCTAATTACTTCAGTGTTGTTTGTTTGGATTTTAAGTTACTGTTTGTGTGTAACTTGTTTTGGATTGACTTTTCCACAGTTAAAGGCTGTTCCTAGGAGAGTTTTTCTCCAGCCAAAGGTAACCTGGACATTGGGGGCAAAGATAGATAGATAGATAGATAGATAGATAGATAGATAGATAGATAGATAGATAGATAGATAGATAGATTGATTACTTTATTGGCCAAGTGTGATTGGACACACAAGGAATTTGTCTTGGTGTAAATACTCTCAGTATACATAAGGAAAAGGTACATTAGTTAAGAATCAAGAATCATAATATACAACACTTAATGATAGTCATAGGGTACAATCAACAATCAAATCATGCTAGGAAACAGTCAAGTGGGAAGGGATGGGTGATAAGAAGTGGTGAGAAGATTAACAGTAATAGTAGTGTATACTTTATAAATAGTTGAACAGTGTTGAGGGAATTATTTGTTTAGCAGAGTGATGGCTTTTGGGAAAAACTGTCCTTGTGTCTAGTTGTTCTGGTATGCAGTGTTCTATAGTGTCGTTTTGAGGGAAGGAGTTGAAACAGTTTATGTCCGGGATGTCAGGGGTCTGTAAATATTTTCACAGCCCTCTTTTTGACTTGTGCAGTATACAGGTCCTCAATTGAAGGCAGGTGGGTAGTAATTGTTTTTTCTGCAGTCCTAATTACCCTCTGAAGTCTGTGTCTGTCCTGTTGGGTTGCAGAACCAAACCAGCCAGTTATAGAGGTGCAGAGGACAGACTCAATCCTTCCTCTGTAGAACTGGATCAGCAGCTTCTTGGACAGTTTGAGCTTTCTGAGTTGGCTCAGGAAGAACATTCTTTGTTGTGCTTTTTGATGTTTTTGATGTTAGGTGTCCATTTTAGGTCATGTGGTATAGTAGAACCTAGAAATTTGAAGGTCTCTACTGTTGATACAGTGTTATCTAGTACTGTAAGAGGTGGTAGTATGGGAAGGTTTCTTCTAAAGTCTATCACCATTTCTATGGTTTTGAGTGTGTTCAGTTCCAGATTGTTCCAGTTACATCACAAGGCAAGGTGGAGATAATAAAGGGACTCTTATTGCTTATTTGATTGTGTTGCCTTTGTGCCACACCCCAGGTCATCACAGTGGGATAAAAATATGATAAATCAACATGTTTGTGGCTTCTAGGCTTTATTCTGATTTGTTTCTGTATTCCTGATAAAGCTTTAACCCCAAGCTCCATGTACATGTAGCCTTTCTGGAAGAAAATTTGATGGTTTATGCTTGTTCTGTATAAAATGGTTTACTCCAAATGTTTCAAATGTGATTGGCCAAAAAGGCCTGCATGGGATTGGTTCACTAAGAACCAATCCAGGAGAACCGCCGAAAGGCGTCAAAATCAAGTAAATGTCATTGGCTACAAGCCGGCAGGCAAGCCGTATATAAAAGCTGCCGCGGCTTGAGCCAAACCGTTCCGTTTGATGTACATAGTTTAATAAAGACATTGCTGTTTCGGAACCCGGTCTACCTCGCGTTTTTCCGGATGGAACAATGCTTCTGCAGAGGTTCTCTCCAGAAATAAGGGACATCATAGATACATGAAAGTCTGCTTCTTGTATCTAACAAACTGTTCTTCCACTGAGGGGCTCAACCTATTCTCCAAAGCAGCTGAAGACAAGAAGTAAAGGATGATAGCCCATTAGAGCAAGACCCAACCTGGAATTAAGAAGAAATTTCCTGACAGTGAAAACAATTGATCAGTGGAAAAAATTGCCTCCAGAAGTTGTGGTTGTTCCATCATTATTAGGTTTACTATGCTTAATATTATTATTACATTCTTATTAGAAGACATGTTAAGAGGGAGGAATGAATAGTTTTACTATATACAATATTATCGTAAGATTAAAAAAATAATACCAATACAGTGTACACTGTGGTAAATTTTGATTGTTGTTGCATAGAGATATTTCTATCAAAATGACACACTGTTTAATGGAAGATGGAATGTTCATATTAAAAAAGAATTAAAAAAGAAAAGAAAAAAGAAAGGTGGGGGATGGTTTCCAATATCTCTCTTTCGGGAAATATATTATTCTGTCTTTTTAATATTTCCTAAAATATTTCATTCTTTTAGGAGAGGGATGGGTGCTAAGTTAACTTTCTACAGTACAATGGTTAAAACAAACAGTGGTTTAGAACAGGGGTCACCAACCTTTTGGACCTCAGGGACCACCAAACTCATAATTTTAATTCCCGGGGGCCACTGATATGAATTTTGACTGATGGTGGCTTGCTGGTGTTGGTGGGGAGAGAGAGAGAAAGAGAGATAGAGAGTTCTGATTTAACCTCTCCCTCCCTCCCTCCCTCCCTCCCTCTCTCCCTCTCTCTCTCACACACACGTACACAGAGGCAGGGATGGGATTCAAATTTCTTAACCGGTTCTATGGGCATGGCCTAATTTATGGGTGTGGCTTGGTGGTCATGTGACTGGTTGGGCATGGTTTGTATGTAAATATTATCAATACAGTATATAAATATTGAATTTGTTATTAAAAAAAGAGCAACTTTTACCCAAAATCAGGCAAAGCAGGCAGGCAGATTGAGTTGTTCACAGAATCACAGATTCACTCAGAGAACTATCTTTCTGCCATTAGCTACTTGAGTCTGTGCTGAATAATAGAAGCTTCAGTCCTAAGGAAGGTTAAAAGCAGAGCCGAAGATCTAAAAATTATCTAGAAAGCATGAAATCTAAAGATTTCCTTAGAAAAATGGAAAAATATCAACTTAGCAGGCAAGTTTGCAAGGTAAGGAGTGAGGGGTTGGGGAGGGTTCCTCCGGGCCATGTGGACAGCGCAGTCTTGTGTTCCTGTTTAGCCTGGATTAATTGCTTTGGGGGTGACATTTCTCCACAGACCACCAATATTTTCTCACAGACCACCAGTGGGCCGTGGCCCACCGGTTGGTGACCACTGGTTTAGAATATGTTGGTGGGATCAGAGTTTATTATAAATTATGGAACCCAGTTTGAAAAGATTTGAAATTAAGAAATAGAACACACTTGGGATATGAATAGTTTTGATGTTTGGGGTTATTCTTTGAGATCTCCAGTTACTCATTTCTAAAATATTTGAAACGTACTGCCAGTCAACCCATATTACTAAGCTAGATGCATCAATTGACTTTGTACAAGTCAACAAGATTTTCATTTTGTTAATTAAACAAAGTAGACATGCGCCTCACTGTGTCTATTTACAGCAAGGTTAATCTCTGGATCCACATTTGGAACATTACAGTTCATGGATGAATTTAGTCTGATATCTTTGCAATCAGGGAATTTAAATGAATTAAATTCCTCACCCCACATCTTGGGCAGGGCAAGCAAATATCAAACCGGTCACTGCTTCATAAAGACAGATCATTGCAATTTAAAAAGATTTCTTGCTGAGTACCAAGCAGGTACAAGATGCTAAACTGTTCATGGTTTAAGCTTAGTTCAACCCCGGAAGATCAAATTAACCATTCTTGAAATTCACACCTTTTTCTTGGAGTTAAAGCTTTGAGCTTGGGAAGACTTAAAATAGCATCAAAGGGCTGTTAATTGCCAAGGAGCTTTTGCACTTGATTTGCCAGAGAGATGGGAAGAAAAAAAACCCATCCTTTTAAAGATTAAAGGACATAAAAATAGGCATAGAGCTGCCACTGAAATGTCTAGAGATTCTCAGATATCCAGATCATGGTTGTCCCAAAGGTGCTTTTTCAAGAGGCAACTAGACTTTCTGGTTTTTCTCTGAAGATGTTTCACTTCTCATCTGAAGAGGCTTCTTGGATGAGAAGCGAAACATCTTCAAAGAAAAATCAGCAAGTCCAATTGCCTCTTGGAAAAAAAATCACCCTTGGGACTGCCACTGAAATACAGTTCATTTTATGAAAGAAATCTAGAGCCTTGGCAGCTTGAAGATGTGTGGACTTCAATTCCCAGAATTCCTTCCTGGCTGGGGAATTATGGGACTTGAAGTCCACACATGCCAGAGTTCAGACGCATGGCTCTCTAGATACCAGTTTGAAAAGAACAGCTGCTGAGGACTTTCTGTCTTTCTCTCCCTCTCTGAAAACACACAAACAAAAATTGCACAGGACTAGTAACTTGAGGAGAGGTAAGTATCCTCTTTCTTTCTCATCTTTTTCCCCCCTCCATTTTATATCATATAACCAGCTGGGTGTAGTGGTTGAGGCAGCAGGCCAGAAATCAGGAGAATGGTGAGTTCAAGTCCTGCCTTAGGCATGAAAGCCAGCTGAATGACTTTGGGCCAGCCCATCCCAATCCAACCCACCTCACAGAGTTGTTGTGGGAAAAATAGGAGAAGGAAGGTGTATTAGATATTTATCTAAAATATTTATGTAAAAATAAATAAAGGCAGGTTTAAAATATATTCAATAAGTAAATAAATAAATGCATTTCCAGTATATATGTGGGACATTGACAATTTTATTAATTTGGCATAGAGTATCCTGAGAGCCTTTTGCTAAAAAACAAGACAAGTTAATAAGAAAGAAAAAATTCATGACTAAATGTCATAGCTACCTCACTCCATTGCTTCCTATTTGATATATATCCTATGCTACATTTCCCCCCCCCCCCGCTCTATTTCCACTGGTTCCAAAAGTATATAAACATTATTTTTAAAGCTCCAAAGTTATTTTTTTCCATTCGTTAATATACTTATATACATTTATTCTTAACACTTCTTATGTTATTCATCCTCATCAATTTTGCAATTCTTGATAGTTTGTTATTTATTTCTATATGTCAACCATATTTTGGTATTCATTTTTTTTCCGCCCCAAAGAATGATTAGCAGGGTGAAATTTAATTTTATGCGGTGCTATTTTAAAATACCCTGTACAACGCAAAGCATGCTCACAGTAACTCTTAATTTAGTTACATTTTCATCAGATGCTGAAAAAGGTTCCTGCTTTTTCAAAGTCCCAGTTTTTTTTTCTTCCAGATGCCTTAAAAGGTCACTCCATATCAGATGATCAGATCTGATCTGAGGAAGTATTTCTTGCTACATCCCTTGTGAATAGAATGGAATAGAATTCTTTATTGGCCAAGTGTGATTGGACACACAAAGAATTTGTCTTGGTGCAAATGCTCTCAGTGTACACAACAGAAAAGATACATTCGTCAAAAGTCAAGAATCATAAGGTGCAACACTTAATGATAGTCATAGCGTACAATAACCAATCAAATCAGACCAGGAAACAGTCAATATAAATCATGATGCAACAACAAAGTTACAGTGATACAGTCACAAGTGGGAGGGATGGGTAAGGAGTGAAGAGAAGATTAATAGTAATGCAGACTTTGTAAATAGTTGGACAGTGTTATTTTATTTTATTTATTTTATTTGGTTTGTCAATTGCTTACAGGATAATAGGTATAAGTAAAAGCATAGTTATGAATACATGGATATATATAAGAAAAATAAAAGAAACAATAGGACAGGGATGGTAAGCACGTTGCTGCGCTTATGTACGCTCCCTACAGACCTCTTAGGAAAGGGGTGAGGTGAATAGTAGACAGTCTAAGGTTAAATTTTGGGGGGTTTGGGGAAGAAACCACAGAGTCAGGTAGAGTAATGGTGTTCGGGTATTCTTGTGTCTAGTTGTTCTGATGTAGAGTGCTCTATAGCGTAGTTTTGAGGGAAGGGGTTGAAACAATTTATATCCAGGATGTGAGGGGTCTGTAAATATTTTCACAGCCCGCTGGAAGGCAGGTTGGTAGCAATTGTTTTTTCTGCAGTCCTAATTACCCTCTGAAGTCTGTGTCTGTCCTGTTGGGTTGCAGAACCGAACCAGACAGTTACTGAGGTGCAGAGGACAGACTCAATCCTTCCTCTGGAGAACTGGATCAGCAGCTCCTTGGGCAGTTTGTGCTCCCTGAGTTGGCGCAGAAAGAATATTCTTTGTTGTGCTTTTTTGATGATGTTTTTGATGTTAGGTGTCCATTTTAAGTCGTGTGATATAATAGAACCTAGAAATTTGAAAATCTCTACTGTTGATACTGTGTTGTCTAGTATTGTAAGAGGTGGTAGTATGGGAAGGTTTCTTCTAAAGTCTACCACAAGTAGTCTTTGACTTACAGGTATTTGTTTAGTGGCCATTCCAAGTTACAGTGGGCCTGAAAAAAGTGACTTGCAACCAGAGGTGGTGTTCAGCCGGTTTAGACCAGTTCTGGCATTCCAATAGCGGAAATTTTGACTAGTTCAGAGAACCAGCAAATCCACATTTGACCGTCCCTGCCTACCCACCCCTGCTCTTACCTCTCTTACATTCCCTTGGTTTTTTAGCTCAGCTGATTTGCGTGGCAGAGCAGATTGCCGCAGCTCAGCTGAGCTAAAAAACAGCTCAGCTCACCAGCGTTCGGACAGAGGTTGGTCTTTGAGCTATGCACGTGCACACAAAGAACCACTCATAGAACTAGTAGGAAAAAGAGTGGAAACCCACCACTGCTTATGAACCACTTACAACTCTTGAGGCATCCTTATGATCATGGGATCAAAATTTGGATACTTTGCAACTGATTCAACTGGTGGCTGTGTCCCGGGACCATGTGATCCCCTTTTGAGACCTTCTGACAAGCCAAGTCAATGGGGAAGCCAGATTCACTTAACAAACGTATTACTAACTTAAACATCCACATTGATTCACTTAACCGCAGTGATAAGAAAGGTCATAAAATGGGACAAAACTTAAGCCCATGTCACACTGGCCAACGGGTGCAAAAAGGACACAGCGGACGAGCAAAATGTTCCATCCGTTGTTATCCGCTCTCAAAAGGGGCAAAAATTTGCATAACCAGAGCGGATAACACGGACGCGGGGTGGACGCAGGACGGATGCAAAGCGGATGCGGAACGGAAGCCTAGCGGATGGAAGTGGATGGAAGCAGATGGTGCAACCGCAGGGCTTCCGGGGGCCCTCAGTGAAGCGGACGCGGAACGGATACAGCGGATGCAGAGCAGAAGCCTAGCGGATGCACAGCGGAAGCCTAGCGGATACCTGGCGTTAATTGCGCATGCGGGGAGGATGCATTGCATTAGCCCCGCGGATATAACGGAAGCAGCTCGGAAGCAGGTCTCCATTCAGAGGAAAGACCTGCTGCTGGAAGGATTGGCTGCCTTGCCTGCCCTGCCTGCATGTCTGCCTGCAAGCCTTGCTGCCACCCTCCCTGCCAGCCTCCCTGCCAGCCAGCAACCCCACAACCATGCTGAAGCACAGCAAGCCTCAGCCATCTGCTGCCAGCCCTTGCAAGAGGGACAGGGCTACCATCCCGCCCCCTGGCCCTCACTCTGGTTCTGCTGGGGCTTCTGCAGCATGGGCTCGCTCTTCTGGGGTGGGGCTTCTGCTGCTTCTGCTTTTGGAGGAGCTGACGACAAGCACTCCAGCACCAGCCACCTCCACAGCACCTGCACCCTTCACCCCTGGGACTGAGCGACCAAGAGGAGTGCCAGAGACTCATTTTTGTCTTATAGCTTATTGTTTATAAAGTCTATTTTTGATTCACACACTTGCTTCATTTCTTTTTTTTAAAATAAAGTCTTGCTGGAAACTTTTAGAAATGGCTTAAGCCTTTGCATGCTTGTGGGATGGGTTAAGATAGCTGTGGGATGGGCAGGGATACCTGTGGGATGGGCAGGGATACCTTTGGGATGGGTAATACCTTTGGGATAGATAAACCTCCAGTGCAAGCATAGTGGGACTGTATGGTCCACCCTCCCAGGTGCCACACCTATGGCCCTTTTTTATCAATAACAATATAATCAATCATCCACACATTTCAACAAAAACACAACTCTTTATTAAACGCCCTGTTCATTGTAGCCCAACCAAACATACATGGCCCAATCTCATCCGTGTGATGAGACAGGCTGAAGGAAGCATCCATTAAGCATCTACCATCCTGTCTTGCCACTCCACTGCTCCAGCTGGGGAGTTGCACCAGTGTCTCAGGAGGTTGCGCTGCTTCTTCGCCTCACGTGAGGCTCTGTTGGGGCCTTGCACATTCTCAGTGTCGATCAGGGTTTGCCCTTGCCTCCATTCCCCAGGCTCCATGTCTTCATTGCCTTGTTGACGGTCCACAAGCCTGTTCTGCAACACTGGGTAGCGGGTGCGCATGAGATTGTGCAGGATGCAGCAAGCTTCCATGATCCTCCTCACGGTCTCTGGGCTATGCTGCATGTTGGTGAGAAGTACCTGGAACCTGTTGGCCAGGATGCCAAAGGCGTTCTCCACCACCCGTCTTGCCCTGAACAGCCTGTAGTTGAAGATCCTCTCTTCACAGGTGAGGTATTTGGAGGTGTAGGGCTTCATGAGGTAGGTTGTGAGGGAGAAGGCGTCATCCCCCACGATGAAGTAGGGCACATCTTGCGTGTTGTTGGGCAGGGGGTCTGGATCTGGGAAGCCCACCTTGAGGTTGCTTTCCAGCCCCTCCTTGAGGTGACTGGCATTGTATACCTGGGCATCTGAAGATGACCCGTTGCCTGAAGCATCGATGTACATGAATTTGTAGTCAGCATCGACCATGGCGAAGAGGATGATGCTGAAGAAGCCCTTGTAGTTGTGATAAGTGGACCCCGACTTGGCTGGTGCTTTGCAGACCACGTGTTTGCCATCTATGGCTCCAACGGTGTGGGGGAAGTTCCACTTCTGATACCACTGCTCTGCAACTTTCTTCCATCCTTCTTCAGTGGAGGGGCACTGGAGGAGCTCCTCCAGGTATTCTTCGATGATGGCCTGCACCACTTCTCTGACAACAAAGCTGATGGTGCTGGGTGGCACCCTCCAGCCGTACTGCATGCTCCTGTAGGTGGTCCCTGAGGCCAGGTGGTGCAGAGTGAGTGCCACCTTGAGCCCAGGTTCCAGGCTGGGCGGGAAGTTGGTGTTTGTCTTGGTCAACCTGGGTGTCAGCCACTGCACAACTTCGTCAAACATGGCTGGAGGCATCCTCATGAAGTTCTGGAACGCCCGAGTGTCTTTGCTCCTGAGCTCCACCATCAGCTTGTTGTACAGTCCGTCCTCTGTTCTTCTGGCGAACCATCTTTGGACCCAGACTTTTTTTGGGTGGCTCCTTTTCTTCCCATAGTAGAGTTCCCAGAGCCTGTAGATGGCTTCGCACTGTTGCAGAAGGATGGTGGCTGCCAAAAGGACTGTGTTACGATCCACGGTGGACATGACTGGATGCTGTGGAAAAGGAAGAGTCAGATGAAGGCTGCAGAGGTCTGCACAGCTAGGCTTCTGGTATGAAAGTGAGATGCAGACAAGTTGCTCCCCCTTTTTATAGGCAGTATAGGTGTCCCTTTGCATCCTCTAGGCATCCTCTAGGCATCCTCTAGACATCCTTAATATCCGAGATAGGTCCCCTCTGCGAATGTTTTTTCCGCTTTAAACGCTTTGTTTCTGCTAGGCATCCGTTCTGCATCCATTCCGCTTCCTCCCTGCATCCGGGCGGATGCGAGTTGCGCGGATGCGCAGCGGATGCCTAGCGGATATAGCGGATGCGTAACGGATGCAGAATGGATGCGTAGCGGATGCGTAGCGGATGCAGAATGGACAAACTGGATACATTTTCTGCACAAAAGTTTTAGGCAGCCCAAAACTTTCGGAGTGGATGAAACGTCCGTAAACGGATGCTGGACGGATAGAGAGGAAGCCAAATGGAGGCAGTGAGTACATCGCGTTTTCGAACGGATGGCAAGGTTTTTTGTCTGTTTTACATCCTCTTTGCATCCGTTGGTTCAGTGTGACATGGGCTTTAGTTAGCAACTGCCCTGCTTAGCATCACAAATTTTAGGCTGAATCATGAATTTATGACTCAGTCAGTCATCAGTCAAAGATTACCTGAAGAGGACTTTTAATTCAGTGCTTAAATTATAGGTTGTCTTATATCTGCTCTTTTTAGGGGAGGGAAAGCTTTTTTCTAGTTTTGTTTTAAAATCGAGCGCCTGGCCATTTCTTGTATGGAGTCGATTTTAAGAATATATTTTCTTTCACACACTTGCCCACATCTTTCTCTCTGCCTGGGATCTGTTTATAAAATTATCATCTATGATGATCGTCTTGCTTAGGCAACAAAAACCTTATTCCAATATTTTACTGTTCATGATTAATACGCCTCTCTGAAATTACTTACAGACATGATGTAATGAGCTTAGCAGGGGTCTAATTTGAATGAGTCTTTTCCTGTCTGCCACTGCAATGGATTTTCGGCACCAAGTGCCTGTTTTATCGGTCCCTTGATATTCATCATGAAATAAGTAACTGCTTCATGACAGCAAAAAGGTGGCTGGTTAAAAGGGTTTATTCAAAGCCACTGAGACATTTGTGCCCTGCCTTTCTTTCAGCCTTTGTGCTTCTGGGACAGAAAAGGGGAAAAACACCCAAATGATTAACTGCACAGTTACGGTATCAAAAATAATAAAAAAGTAGGACAGGTGAAACATGGAAATGTCAAAAGTTAAGCACTCACCCCTCTCCTAGAAGAGTGAAATATTTTAGGAAATATTAAAAAGCCACAATATTATACTTCCCTAAAGGAGGAATGGAGAAACATGTTTTTAGAGGCAGAAAGTAGCCTCCATTCTTTCTTAATAGCCCACAGCAGATACCAGCACTTAAGAGATTAAAAACCTTATTGAAAGAAGACAAGTATCTAGGTAGCTCTATTCATAGACAAAGCAAATACTGCAGGCAGAAATCCATATCAAGAGAGAATATTTTGAAATTCCCTTCACCAGGGTCTGAACAAAGGTAGAATCAGCCCTCAGCCACCATAGGAATTGCCCAACATCCTTTCAGTTGAACCCACAGCAAACTTTAACCAATCTTAGCTCAGACAAACACCTAGGTTTTGCATTTCCTCTTTTACCTATAAAGCCAGCTATGACCCCAACACAACCCCTACAACAGCCAATAGAAGATATGTTTTTGCACGGGAACAGGAAGCTCAAGTGCAAAGCCTAAGAAAAGGTATAAAACCCCTCACTCTCAACTCCACGTGGTCAGCTGCCCAGGATCACACGTGCTTGGTGGTTCTGCTTCGTCAATAAATGGACCCTCTTTCCAATCAGCCTCCAGCCTCCATTTTGTCTCCAGTGCTTTTCTACTGGCTTGGAACTGAACCAGATGGATATTTCTTTCCACAGAGAAATACCTCAATCAGGACAGGTCTTACCAAATTCAGATCAAGTTTTTTTTTTAAAAGGCCAAATAAGCATTTTGTAAATCAGACAACTTTGACAACAGTCTATTGTGATAAGCCCCTCCCTGAAGAATGAAATATTTTGGAGAATATTAAAAGAGGCAGAATATTATATTTTCTCAAAGGAGAAATGGAGAAACATGCTCTTAAAGAAAGAAAACAGACTCAGTTTTTCTTAATAGCCTCCTGCAGATATTTCATGCCCATTAAGAAATCCAGGTCAATTTATTCACAAAGCAAAAGACCTTCACCTCCGGAGACAGGATTAAAATTTACTTTCTCCTTCACCCAAATTCTAAGAAGAGGACATGACCCTTTAGAACATAATAGCAACAGAACCTAGACTTATGTACTGCTTCAGAGTGCTTTTACAGCTCTGTCTAAGATTTACAGAGTCAGCCTACTATCCTCCAACAATCTGGGTCCTCATTTTACTGACCTCAGAAAGATGGAAGGCTGAGTCAACCTTGAGCCAGTGAGATTTGAACTGCTGAACTGCCAGCAATAGGCAGTCAGCAGAAGTTGCCTGCAGTACTGCACTCTGACCACTCCGCCACCATGACTCTATAGTTATTAATATTATAGGATTAACCCACTAACATTTAGCAAAAGACACAGAGCTCACTACATTGCACAATCTCCTAAAGGCATTTCAGTAACTGTATAAAAACCCTTGCACTCATCAAGCTAGTTTGTCAGATGTCCCAGAACTGCATGCTGTGTGTTTGTGTTGGTTCTGCTCACCCATAAACAGAATTCTTCTTTCTAATCAACCTCCATTTTATTTCCAGAGCTTTTCTCCCAGCTTGGAAGTGGACCTGGATTTTTCTTCCAACACTATCTTGCAAACCAGACCTGTAAGCTCACTGAGGAAATCATAGTTGAATATCTTGGTTGATTAATAAAGCATATTATTAATATTAGGGCTTGTCTTTTTCTTCTCTTGTCTTTCCTTCCTTTCCCTCCCCTGCCCTCTACTTTTCTTTCCTCTGCCTCCAACCTGCCCCATATCGCTCTTTCCTTATGGACCAGCTCCTTGGTTTTGAATCAATTTGCCTCATGATAAACTTGCACAACATCTACCAGATCTGACATTACAACGGTTCATTGTTGTTCAAAGTTACAACAGCACTGAAAAAAATGACTTACAGCCATTTTCACACTTACGACCGCTGCATCATCCCCACAGTCAGATGATCAAAATTTAGCTGCTGGCAACTGACCAGGGATGGAATTCTACTGGTTTGGACTGGTTCTATAGAACTGGTTGTTATGATTCTGCACAGTTCGGAGAACTGGCAAATTGTCTCCCTGGCTGGCCATGCCCGTCTCCACCTGCCCCTCCCCTGCCCTCCCAGTCAGTCCTTATCGTGCATGCGTGACATCACATGCATGCCCTATATTGCTGACTACATTCTCCCCTGCCCAGCCACTCCTTAAGGTATTTCTTTTCCCCACTCCCAACAATCAGCTGTTCCAATGATCAGCTGTGCTGGGATCCCCCCCCCCCGTGTTGTCTTACTGCTTTGCCCAGGAGGCTTCCCTGAGGCCCAGGAGGCCCAAAAATGGAGCATGAGGTGGTACTGCGCGCCCCCTTAGACTCCATGTTTTGCCTCCATGGGAGCAAAAATACCCCCCCAGGAGTCTTCTCTGAGTCCCAGAAGGCAAAAAACAATAACAACAGGGTAGTGAGGTGGTGTTTGCTGCAAAAAAAGAAGAAGAAGCTACGCTCACCCAGTCACATGGCCATGCCCACCTAGCCATGCCCACAGAACCGAATTCCACCCCTGCAACTGACTCATATTTATGAGAGGTGCTCTATCCCAGGGTCACGTTCTCACCTTTTGTGGTCTTTGACCAGCAAAGTGAACGGGGAAGCCAGATTCATTTAACAAACAAGATTGCAATGATTCACTTAACAACTGTGGCAAGAAAGAGGTTAAAAAGGGGGCAAAATTCACTTAATAACCGTCTTACTTGGCACTGGAAATTTCAGGCTCGATTGTGTTCATAAGTCAAGAATTAATTGTACCAGCTCTTAACCCTGCCAAAGCCTAAATCCTACTTTGGGATTCGGAGATTACTGGTACTTAGAATACCCTAATAATTGTAATGCTATTACTATTCTCCTTCTCTTGATCTTTAAGACAAGAATGGATTTGCTGGATGAAAGCAGTTTGTGCAAGCATTAAGCAGCTTAAATCACTGAAATATTTTCCCCTTTGGCAAACTGGTAATCTTAATAGGGTTATTTAAAAAATGATAACCTGATTCTGATATAAGTTGGAATGTGACTAATTTAAATTTTTTCCTCCTTGGATGGGTGGTCAATCTGGGTTTCTCTTTCTCTCCCTCTGAAAATAGTGACAGACAACAGGTCCAGAGTTTGAATCTCTCTGTTTCCATTCTATGCTAGTTTCAGCTGAGCTATGCAGGTAGTCCTCAACTTATGACCCCAATTTTCCTTGCTAAACAACATTGTTGTTAAGTAAGCCGTGCTCAATTTCATCACTTTTGCCACAGTTGTTAACTATATTGCTGCAGTTGTTAAGTGAATCTTTCCCCACTGATCTTGTTTATCGGAAGACAGCTGGGAAGGTCACAAATGATGAGGTGATTACCCAGGGCATGGTACAAAAGTAACAAAGTCACAAAAGAAGGTAAAGTCCCTTTAATTCCTTCAACCTGGTCCAGTTATCATCAGCTGGAGAAAAAATTCTCACAAGAAGAGTTTACATCTAAAGCCCCTGTCACAAAGCACCAACGGATGGAAAGAGGATGTAAAACGGAGAGAAACACTTGCCATCCGTTGGTTAATGTGATGCATCCATTCTGTACTCACTGCATCCGTTTTTCATCCTCTCTATCCGTCCAGCATCCGTCTACTGACATTTCATTCGCTCAAAAAGTTTTGAGCTGCACAAAACATTTTGAGCGGAAAATGTATCCAACGCATCCATTATACATCCACTACGCATACGGGGAACATCCGTTATACATCCGTAGTCATCCGTTACGCATCCGGTATATCCACTAGGCATCCGCTGCGCATCTGCGCAACTCGCATCCGCTCCAGTGAAAAACGGACACAGGGAGGAAGCAAAACGGACGCGGAATGGACACGCAGCGTGAGTAGCACAGATGTAGAAAGGATGAAAGTGGATGCAGCTCGCATACAAAGCATTAAAATGGAAAAAACGTTCGTATAGGGGACGTATCTCGGATATTTAGGATGTCTGCAGGATGCCTAGAGGATGCAAAAGGACACCTAGCAGAAAAACCTATATTTCCTAAAAAAAAGGGGGAGGAAATCACCTGGATCTCACTTTCAGTCCAGCAGCTCTGCGGTGCAGACCTCTTCAGCCTTCATCTGGCTCTTGCTCTTCCACAGCATCCAGTCATCTCCACCATGGATCATCACACACTCCTTTTGGTAGCCGCCATCATTCTACAACAATGCGAAGCCCTCTACAGGCTCTTTCACTTGTTCTATGCAAGGAAAAGGAGGCGTCCAAGAAGTGTGTGGGTCCGAAGATGGATCGCGAGAAGAACCGAGTATGGACTGTATGACAAGCTGATGGTGGAGCTGAGGAACGAAGACCCTCGTGCATTCCAGAACTTCATGAGGATGCCGCCAGCCATTTTTGACGAAGTTGTGGAGCGGCTGAGACCCAGGTTGACCAGGGAAAACGCCAACTTCCATCCCAGCCTGGACCTGAAGGTGGCACTGACTCTACGCTGCCTGGCCTCCGGGACCACATACAGAAGCATGCAGTACGCCTAGAGGGTGCCACACAACACCATCAGCATTGTGGTCAGACAAGTGGTGCAGGCTATCATCGAAGAATACCTGGAGGAGCTCCTCCAGTGCCCCTCCACTGAAGAAGGCTGGAAGAAAGTTGCAGAGCAGTGGTACCAGAAGTGGAACTTTCCCCACACCGTTGGAGCCATAGATGGGAAGCACGTGGCCTGCAAAGCTCCAGCCAAGTCAGGGTCCACTTATCACAACTACAAGGGCTTCTTCAGTATCATCCTCTTCGCCATGGTTGATGCTAACTACAAGTTCACGTACATCAATGCTTCAGGCAACGGGTCATCTTCAGATGCCCAGGTATACAACGCCAGTCACCTCAAGGAGGGGCTGGAATGCAACCTCATCGTGGGCTTCCCAGATCCAGAACCCCTGCCCAACGACACACAAGATGTACCCTACTTCATCGTGGGGGATGACGCCTTCTCCCTCAGAACCTACCTCATGAAGCCCTACACCTCCAGATGCCTCACCCGTGAAGAGAGGATCTTCAACTACAGGCTGTCCAGGGCAAGGCGGGTGGTGGAGAACGCCTTTGGCATCCTGGCCGACAGGTTCCAGGTACTTCTCACCACCATGCAGCATTGCCCAGAGACCGTGAGGAACATCGTGGAAGCTTGCTGCATCCTGCACAATCTCATGCGCACCCGCTACCCAGTGTTGCAGAACAGGCTTGTGGACCGCCAACAAGGCAATGGGAACATGGAGCCTGGTAATGGAGGCAAGGGTGAAACCTGATAGATACTGTGGATGTGCAAGGCCCCAACAGAGCTTCATGTGAAGGGAAGAAGCAGCGCAACCTCCCGAAACACTGGTGCAACTCCCCAGCTGGAGCAGTGGAGTGGTAAGACAGGATGGTAGATGCTTAATGGATGCTTCCTTCAGCCTGTCTCATCACACTGATGAGATTGTGCCATGTATGTTAGTGGCCCTACAATGAATAGGGCTTTTAATGAAGAGTTGTGTTTATGTTAAAATGTGTGGATCAATGATTACATTGTTATTGATAATAAAGGGCCATAGGTGTGGCACCTGGGAGGGTGGACCATAAAGTCCCACTATGCTTGCACTGGAGGTTTATCTATCCCACAGCTATTACCCATCCCACTGCTATCCTAACCCATGTCACAGCTATTACCCATCCCACAGGTATCCCTGCCCATCCCACTGCTATCCTTACCCATCCCACAAGCATGCAAAGGCTTAAACCATTTCTAAAAGTTTCCACCAAGACTTTATTTACAAAAATAAATGAACCAAGTGTGTGAAGCAAATATAAACTTTATTAATAACAAGCTGTCAAAGCAAAATGACCCAAGAAAAGTGTCCCAAGCACAGATAAAGTCAACAGGTAGCAACCCAGTCTCTGGCACTCTTCTCAGTCACTCTGAGGCATGCCCATAGTCTCAGGGGTGAAGGGTCCAAGTGCTGTGGGGGTGGCTGCTGCTGGAGTGCTGGTCTGAGGTGCCATTGGGGTGCCTGGCCCCGAGAGGACAACGGGATTATCCTCTCCTTTATCACCTGGTACTGTGATTCGGACATGTCCATGAGGGTCTGGTTGATGTAGGTGAGGAAGGGCTTGCAGTTTGAGGATGGTATGTTGGTGTGTACCAGCTGAGAGAGGAGATCTACGCTGCTTTTGATGGTGTCCCTGATCTCCAGCAGGACAGTGTGGCTCTGTCCCTCCGGTCTGGCTCTCTGCCTGCTTTCTGTGGAGGTGGAGCTGGGGGTGTGTGTGGGTTGGTCTCTGGTGGCAGTGCCCTCTCCTTGCTCCAACTGCATCAGGGGGTCCTCCACGCGCTTTGCCACGGGGAGTGCAGCTGTTGGGGGGGTCTCCATCATGGGACGCTCCACAGATACCTGCCTGGACACAGGAGCTGACTCTTGGCCAGAAGAGGACTGGCTCTCTGTGGGCTGCCTGAGAGAGAGGATAGACAGAGGGGCTGCTCCTCGGTGGCGGATCTCACCCTCCAAGAAGCTGCACTTGGCCATCACGTAGGTCTCCCGGTCGGTGAGCTTGACCGCGGCCTGGCCAGACTTCTTGAGGTGCAGCTTCCTGTACCAGGTGTGCATGTGCTTCCACCACCCGAGGAGGACCTCCGAAGTGTAGCCCAGGCTCTCCGCCTTCTCTCTCCAAGCAGCCTGCTTCCTCTTGGTGTCTCGATAGAGCCTGTGTCCCTTCCGCCATAGGTACTCGTTCTCCCTCAGCCATTCGAGCACCTCATCCTCATGTTCCTCTTCGATGGAGTATTGCCTCCTCTCCCTATCGTGCGATTGCCTATTCCTCCCTCTGGCAGGGCCTTCTGGGCCCTCATCAGAGGGGCTTCGAGGTTCTAGGGGCTGCTGCACCACACCACCACCACCAGCAGCAGCAACAACAACAGTAGCAGCAAAAGCAGCACCAGCAGCACCAGGAGCACCAGCAGGATCAGCAGCACCAACAGGACCAGCAGCACCAGGAGCACCAGCAGGACCAGCAGAGTAAGCACCAGCAGAAGCCCCAGCACCAGGAGCAGTGCCAGCAGTAAGCCCCAGCAGAAGCCCCAGCACCAGGAGCAGCACCAGCAGAAGCCCCACCACCAGCAGAGTCAGCCCGAGTAGCAGAAGCCCCAGCAGAAGCAGAGTCAGGGCCAGGGGGTGGGATGGTGGCCCTGTCCTTCTTGCCAGGGCTGGCAGAAGATGGCACAGGCTTCCTCTTCTTCCCCATGGTTGTTGGCTGGAGATGTGTCTGGCAGCAGGTCTTTCCTCTGAATGGTGACCTGCTTGCAAGCTGCATCCTTTTATATCCACAGGGCTGATGCAATGCATCCTCCCCGCATGCACAGTGAACGCTTTGCATCCGCTAGGCATCAGCTAGGCATCCGCTAGGCTTCCGTGATGCATCCGCGTCATCCGCCAGGCATCCGCTCTGCATCTGTTCCTTCTGCTGCGCGTATGCTTCGCTGTGCTCCTCCGGAAGCCCTGCGGATGTGCCATCCACTTCCATCCACTTCCATCCGCTAGGCTTCCGTGGAACATCCACTTTACATCTTGGCTATGTACTCCCCCCGTCCGTTCCTTTCCGTTGTTGTCCGCTCTGTTTATGCAAATTTGGGGCACTTTTGAGAGCGGATAACAACGAATGGAAAAGTTTCTCGTCCGCTGTGTCCTTTTTACATACTTTTTGCATCCATCGGCCTATGTGACAGGCCCTTTAATTATAAATAAAAATCAACAGAAACCACACTGCAGTAATTAATGAGACAGGGCAGGATAAGGAATTGCAGAACTCAAAAGATAACAAAACACACACAGTTGGGAGGACGCCAGAACCCAGATAGGACTTGACAAACAAAGATAATGCACACTTTGCTTCCAGCAAGGTGCTGTGCACAAACATCCTCTTTATCCTGTTTTCCCAGTTGCAGCGAATGAAAGGAATCAGGGCCTTTTTCTCCCTGTAACCCATGTTGCTCCTTTATCCATTCCTCCTTGCATCCCCTAGGATGAAGAGGGGGTGGGCCTGAGTCTTCCTCTGAATGCCCATCCAGACTGTGCCTTTCCCCAGTTTCCTCCCCAGCCACTGGAGCCACACTCCCACTCCCTGTCAGCTGTTCGACCTCCCTTTGGAATCAGACTCCAATAGGGGCATGACAGGTGATCATGTGACTTTGGGAATTTGCAGCCATCATAAATATATGCTGGCTGCCAAATGACCAAATTTTGATCACATAGGCATGGGGATGCTGTGATGGGCTGTGGAAGGACTGATCCTAAGTCATTTTTTTCAGTGCCATTGTAACTTTGAATGGTCGCTAAACAAATGATTGTGAGTCAAGAGCTACCTATATAAGAACAGAGATGATTGTTATTTCTACCTGTACATCACTGTCCACTCTGTCTTAAAGAATAAGTGGATTGTGTAAGATGACTTAGATATTAAAATTCTGAATAATGAAATTAAGCCAGTGAGAATTCCTCAGGTTGAGCTGAGTGTAGGAAGAAAAATCAGATCCAAATTCTAATCCAGGAATAAATTGGTGGCTACTTAAGAAGGAAGGTTTATTGATGAGCAGAACCAACAACCAACAACATGTACTTCTGGAACAGCTGACCAGGGTGGGCTTCAAAAATTTTAGCAATGGAATTCTCTGCCCAGTTACTGGTTGGGTATGGCCTAGTTGGCCTCCTGAACCATGGTGAGGGTCTTTTTTTCTCCCCGGACTCTGGAAGCTTTCCTCAACCTCTGGGGGGGTGAAACGGCCTTCCCAGGCTCCGGAGGCTCTCTGGAAGCTGGAAATGGGCCTATTTCTTGCCTTCCCAAACTTCTGGGAGGCCTGTTTTTCATCCTCCTTGTGAGGTGGAAGCAGATAAAAAATCACCAAAAGATTCGTTGATCCAAGGAAAACAAGGTTTTATTCACGTGTCTGCAGAGATGGGTTCCCTCAGGCATTGAAAGAATCCAGAGCAAAATCCAGGCAGCATTTTTATACCCTAACTGTCCGCCCCCTCGTACGAGGGCTTGGCTCACATTCTTTCTGTTTTCAAATTGACACATATATTTCGAAGGTTTATGCTGGCTCCCTATCTAGCAAAAGCAGTTACATGGTTTCTGACACCTCAGCACTTTATTACAATTCCTCATTGTTCTAGCCTCATCTTGGTTTTTTTTCTCTTGTGCACAAACTAGAACACTTTCTTATTTAGCAGAGCTACTGAGTTTGAGACACACTTCCTTATTTAATTCAATGGGCCATCCAACATGACTTCGGTTCTGCTCACATCCTCGAGCCTACATGTGCCCCCTGCACTTACCTGCATCCAAAACGGGCTGTGTGGGGACTCCTGGGAAGAGTGGGATGGTGTAGGCAGGGTCAGCCAGGAGTGGGATTGAAAGGTTCTTCAAACTGTGCAGACTTTTAGCTAGAGGATCTTCAGAACCCCAAGCAGCCCACCCCTGCAGCTGACCCCTTTGCCTTAGGAATTGATTTTATAGGGTTCTGAGATGCTCCAGGGAGTTGTACAATGTAGTAAACCATGTGCCTTTTGCTGTTCTAATGATGGTGGGTTAATCCTATTATGTCCTGGAGGGTCATGTTTTAATCCCATCACCGTGGAACTGAAGGTCTTTTGTTTTGTAGATAGACTGGCCCAATCTTTCTCAATGGACACAAAATACCTGCTGAGGGGAAGGGAACTGGGGCTCTGAGTCTGTCTCCCTTAAGATTTTTATTTATCTTTTAGGGGAAATATTTTATCCTGCCTTTTTAAATATTTCTCAAAATATTTCATTCTTCTCGGAGGAGGGTAGCTTCCCACACCTGGCATAATTTAACCAACCTTATAATAAAGGAGCTATTGCTTATTAAGATGGTTATCTTCCCATTGCTGTTCCTTGTCTTCTCTGTTTGTTACAGCAGTAAACTCACCAGGAATATCCCAATTCCCTTATTCCTGAATAAACAGGAATAAAATCAATTTTGTTCTTGAATGTTTACATCAGTTAGCAGGATGTAGCCTTTTGCAGGAAGGGAATAATAAAACTGTCAGGCAGAAGCTGTGGTGGAGAGGAGTTGTGATGACCCAGGGTGGGATACAAAACAAACACAATCACAGAAAACAGGTGAAGCCCCTTTTATTCCTTCACTTTGCTTCCAAGTTCCGAATATCTTTGACAGAAGACAAAAACACTCCCAGACAAACAGTTACACGAAGAAGAAAAAAAGCAACACAAACCAGGCAAGATGAAGGCTGGAGAATGTCCACAGATAACACACACTGGGAAGGACACCAAACTCAGAGAGGAACTATAAATTGGAGATATTTCCACGATTTGTTTTCAGCATTTGCCAGTATGCAGGTCCAAACTCTCATTCAGTTGTCACAGCTGCAGCCCATGAAGAGGATCAAGGCCCTCTCCTCCCAAGGAGATCACATCTCTCCCTTATCCTCTCCTCCCTGCATGCCCAAGGATGGATAGGGGATGGGCCTGGGTCCTCCTCTGAGTGTCCAGCTGGCCTCTGCCTTTCCCCAGCCTCCTCCACAACCTTTGGAGCCAAACTTCCATTCCCTGTCGGCTGTTCCTCCTCCCCCTCAAAGTCAGTCTCCACCAGGGGCATGACAGGAGTTCATAGGAAGAGAAGCTTCCCAAGGGGTGATTCATTTTCACAAGGTGATTTCTTAAATGGAAGAACACTATTTGGAGCTCTTGAATGGAGGCATGCCAATCTTTAACTTCCCTGGAACAGATGGTCTCCAATGGCTGGGAAACAGCTCATCATCAGAGGCAAGGACATTGTTAGCAAAGAAACTCTGGGGATTGGATTCTTAAGTTGACTGTGTTTTTTCACTTCCCTAAAGGTTCTGTTTTACCAAGCAATTAACAATGGATTATAATTAATACTTTACCCTGAAAGCTTTACTTACTAATTACAGGAGATATTGGCTTGTAGCTTTAGCCTAAAGCAGTGTTTCTCAACTGTGATAATTTTAAGATGGGTGGACTCCAACTCCCAGAATTCCCCAGCCAGCCAAGGTGTGAGAGGTATGGTGTTGTAGTGGTGGTCCTTCTTCCAGGACTGATTCTGATGACTGGGGGAAGGAGAATAGAAATCAATAGAAGAGAATGTTTTGGTCAGAGTATTAGATGAATGCAACATACTATATGGGGTTGGATTGGAACAGATTGTGACTTGGTCTCAGTTTTATTTATTTATTTTATTATTTATTTATTTGTTTTGTCAATTGCTTACAAGATAATAGGTATAAGTAAAAACATAGTTATGAATACATGGATACATATAAATAAAAAAAATAAGAAAAATAAAAGAAACAATAGGACAGGCGCTTATGCATGCTCCCTACAGACCTCTTAGGAAAGGGGTGAGTGAGGTCAATAGTAGACAGTCTAAGGTTAAAGTTTTTGGGCTTTGGGGAAGAAACTACAGAGTCAGGTAGCGTATTCCAGACATTGACCACTCTGTTGCTGAAGTCGTATTTCCTGCAGTCAAGTTTGGTGTGATTAACCTTGAGATGGTATCTATTGTTTGCTCTTATTTGGTAGAACGGCATACCTTTGTGTTTACTACTTACTTTATGTTTTAATCCTACATTATCTTAGACAAAGTTGCCAAGAATGAATGAATGAATAAGTACATAAATAAATTTTTGCAGGATACACTGCAGAATGTGAGGGATTGGGCTTACATTGAATTTACGGCCGAATTTCAAGGTCAGTCTCAGAGCCCAGAATCTTCTACTTACCAGTACTTTGTGAGTGCTGGACTTTACTATAATCTCTTAGGTGCCATCTATGATTCTTCTGCCAAACTCAGCAGCTATTTTGGCTTTGACAGGCTGTCGATATGGGATGCCAAATTTTACAGTTGTCAATTTTAATTTGTACCTCCTGCGCTACTGACTCTATCCTTTTTTTGTTGTCAGGTGTCGATCCTTCCAGAAGCCTTTTAAAACAGGGGTTTCCCAACGCATGGGCCGTGGCTCACTAGTGGACCATGGGATTGTAACTGGGCTTCAGAAATGGTCAGTGTGTGCGATGCCTCCTTTGGAGTCTGAATCTGCGGGGGAAGATGAGCTGGAACTTGAGTCAACAGAGATTGAGGAGGTGGCTTCGTTAGCTTTGGAGGAAAATGGGGAAGAGCAGAGCCAGTCTGGCCAAGGCCTTTCAGGATTAGAACAGTTTGTAGACAGGAAGGAACAGGATCAAGATGAACATGAGAGACAGGTGAGGAGCAAGGATCATCCCCTCCTGATCCGAGAGCATGGAGAGTGGAGAGAAAACGAGAACAGCGCAAACTGACCTGGCTACTCAGGAGAAGAGTGCCCTACCCAGCTTCACAAAGCACACCTGGGGAATGAGGCTTAAGGAGACATTGTGGGAACAAATGCTGAATTCCTGAAGTGTGGTGTGCCAATGTTTGAATTTTCCAAGAGTCCTTGAATTCTTTTTGGCTTTCTGGAGTAATTACCTGGAACCTTTTCTTCCTGAACTCCTTGATTTGCCCTGCTGGATTTATTGCTGTGCAACCTTGGTGTACACAGTGTTGGGCTGGACTATTTGCAGCCAAAGGCTGCTTGAGGTGTGTGTGTGTGTGTCTCTGTGTGTGCCATCACTTTGCTCTGGGACTTGCCAGAAATGTGGGAGTGTTTGGGGAAATTTGGAGCCATAAAGGGGCAGTGTGAACTGCCAGCAGCCTGTGTTATCTCTGTGCCATGCCCCGGGTCATCACAGCAACTATGCATGCATGTGCAACCTTGCGTAAACAGTGGGCAAGCACATGTGTGCATGCTTCATTTGCATGAGCAGCAGGCATGTGGGCACACCAATCATACAAATGGAGCTGCATGGGTGCTTTCTGGCCACTCACATGAAAACTTCCTCTCCCCCTCTCCCTCATTGGTCTGCAAACCAGAAACACTGGGGCACTTTTCTTTAAAACTTTGTTATCCTGACAGGTTTGGGGGTCACACAGAAATGGGGATTTAATGAGGTGGTTACATTGTGTTCAACCATCTCATTAAATTAAATGATGAGATCCATTTGGTCAAGTGGCTAAGGCAGGCGTCCTCAAACTTGGCAACTTTAAGACTTATGGACTTCAACTCCCAGAATTCTCCAGCCAGCATAGCTGGAGTTGAGGTCCACAAATCTTAAAGTTGCCAAGTTTGGAGACATCTGGGTTAAGGCACCAGATAAGAAAGCAAGAGACTTGAGAGTTCTAGTCCCGTCTTAGCCATGAAAGCCAGCTAGGTGACTTTGGCCAACTCTCTCAGCCCAACCCACCTCACAGGATTGTTGTTATGGAGAAAATAGGAGGTGGAAGGTGTGTTGGATATGTTTACTACCTTTGTAAAATAGTAAAGGTGGGATACACACAGTGGTGGGATTCAGATAATGTAACAACCGGTTCCTGCCCTAATGACTTTTTCCAACAATCAGTTCAGCAAACTGCTCAGAAAGTTAACAACCGGTTCTCCCAATCTAGTGTGAACCAGCTGAATCCCACCACTGGATACACATAAATAAACACATAAACATCTATGGTCTCCCTACCTTTAAGTTTTTCTTTAATATTTGTTTTAATTTTAGAGAACTTTTGTAATTACTTTTTATGATTTCATGTTATGCTGCCACATTTCTTTAAGCAACTTATAAATAAGATGAATTATGGCTTCTAGAAATCCTTGAATGGCACACAAAGATAATTAATAAAACTAAAGTTAACACACTTAAGTTGCAAGTGGGAGATAAATTTGCTTGTTATTTAATAAATTCCAATCAGCTGTCAATTAAGGTCTCTTTGGAATGAAGCTCACCTCTTGGGGTTTCCTGGCTGATGTTTAGTCATAGCCTTCTTCCTGGGAGTTTTCTTTACTTCCCAGTCCAACAGACAGCCCTTGGGATCTCCTGATGGTCTCTTAGCCAAGTAGAAAGCTGTTCTTAGCCAAGTAGAAAGGGTTCTGAATCCGAATAAGGTTGTCTCCTGAAGTATTTGCATGAAAAAAGCCCAGCTGCTGCATTTTAATCTCATGCAGCCTTCAGACTCATTTCAAAAGCCCTTCAAGTTCAATTAGGTTTCTGGTAAGAGCCAGCTCTCCCTTTGTGCAGGCTATAAAGAGAAATAAATAAATAAATAAATAAATAAATAAATAAATAAATAAATAAATAAGAAAGAAAGAAAGAAAGAAAGAAAGAAAGAAAGAAAGAAAGAAAGAAAGGAAGAAAGAAAGAATCAGAGACAGAGACAGTGAAAGAGAGAGAGAGACAGACACAGTGAGAGAGAGACAGAGAGAAAGAGAAAGAAATCCTAAAAAGAGAAAAATATGTAGTAAAGACAAAATATTAGTCATTTAAGAGAAATAATAGATATTATTCTGGCTTCGCCCCCAGGTCTAATTTATTTCAACTTTTAGGAGGAAAATAAACGACCTCTAGATTGTAACCATTAACAAAGCAGCGATAATGTATTACACACACATTTTTGTTCGTACAAATAGCTAGATTTACACATGCAACCTGGGAGGCTGTGCATTGAATTCTCTGCTTTTTAAGCAGAGGCTGTTCAACGGACCCACCGCTGAGCAGGGAGTTGTAGTAGATGACCTCCGAGGTCTTTCCATTTCTGTGATTCTGTGATCCTTCCAATATAAAGGAAAAGAAAAGGAGCTTTGCACCTGTCAGCCATCCCTGAAAGCTTTTCCTAGGAGCACACACTGCTGCCCTTGGCTAATGCAACACAAGGATAGAAGATGATTTTGATTTTAGGAGCTTGCAGACAGATGTGGTGTTGTGCAACCCTGCCATTCTTTTTCTCCACTTCTGAAAAGAGTGGTACAGCTTTAGGTGATTGTGTTCATACCACCTGCTCATCCAAAACTAACTGGAGCTTCAATTATTGAAATTAACTCAATAGCATGAATCTGTACCATGGTCTGGCCACAAACTCTCTATTAGCCTGGTTTGAATTTGAATCTAGCTTGCATACTAACCCAGCCATAATGAAATAGGACTGGGTTAATATGCAAGCTAGATTAAAATTCAAACCAAGCTACATTAAAATTCAAACCAAGCTAACCAAGCTAGATCAAAATTCAAACCAAGGTAGGTTGGTTTTTGGCCAGAGTGTAGTACTAATTCATGCCATTGAATTAATTCATGAATTAATTCGGCTGTAATGAAATAAGATACTGAAGCTAGATAGATAAATAGAGTTGGAAGAGACCCTATAGGTCAACCAGTCCAACCCCCCACCCAAGCAGACCCTAAACCATTTCTGACAGAGGGCAATTCAGTCTCTTCTTGAAAGCTTCCAGTGATGAAGCTCGCACAACTTCTGAAGTCATTGGTTGATTGTTCTCACTGTCAGAAAATTTCTCCTTATTTCCAGATTGAATCTCTCCTTGTTCAATTTCCATCCATTATTCCTTGACTGGCCTACAGGTACTTTAGAAAATAGCTTGACCCCTTCCTCCCTGTGGCAACCCCTCAAATATTGGAAGACCGCTATCATGTCTTCCCTGATCTTTTTCTTCACTGAAGTTCAAGTACTTTGGCCATCAAATGAAAAGAGATGAATCATTGGAAAAGACCCTGATGTTGGGAAAGATAGATGTCAAAAGGAAAAGGGAACATCAGAAGATGAGATGGTTAGATAGCATCTTTGACACAATGAACATAAAAATGCTATGGAAGTCCCCTTGCATCCATTGAGAAAGCAACAAAAAAGGGAGAATGAGCTTATGTGTTTTCTTACAGATGTTTCATTACACAAGCTAGGTGTGCTGACCAAGGCTTCTGAGACTGTAATTATTCACATACTTATTTTAAAAACAAGTCTTGTTTTATTGCAATGTTGGGAAGTATTTTCATTCCTAGCCGGTAATGAATCTCAAACAGTTCCTCGAGATAAGCACCCACCTTTCTTTCCTTTTGAATTGCTGCCAATAACAAAAGTGTCAAAGAAACTAGAAAAGAAACCAACTAAAGCACAAAGAGTTTCAAGGATGAATCTGAACCAAACGAACGACTTTGCTTCCTGCAAAGGTTTTGTCATCTTTGCCTGCCCTTTATACCTTATGGGAGGGGCAATCACCTCCCAGCCTTACTCCCAAGTTGCCCCTTTTGTTTCAGCTGCTCTAGCCTTCTGCACACATGCACACTGGGAACAGGCTCCCCTGGGTCCTCTGCCTTGCTGCTGCCAGACTCCAGAGCTCTGGAAACAGCACCTCATTCCCAGATGATCCTGGCCCCATCTCTGCATCAGATGCAGGACCCTCATTCGAGTCCTCTTCAGACTCCGGAATGATCCCCTTTCTTTCCCACTGTCCAATTCCACTACCGGCAAACCACAACACTAAGTAACATCATCAGTGTTGGGAGTGGGGGGTTTGGTCTTGGTTTATATTCTAATCTAGTGGCTTGTCCTGCCAGTATAGATGGGCTTGACCTTGGAGGTTCTTTGTTTGGGCTGTTGACTGTTAGCTTGTTTACTACAGTATTTGATGGTTGGTCTGATGTTAACCTTGGAGTTAATCTATGCTCTGGATGTTGATTACTTGTGGGGAGGTGTTTTGGTCTCTTTGCTCCCAAGACAATTCCCACAGATCCCACCAATATTGACAGGGCAAGCCACTAGAATATAAACTGAAAGCAAACCCCACTCCTTATTAGCACTGATGATGTTATCTAGTTTGGTAATGAAATGTCTGCAAGAAAACAACCAAGTTCAGAGAGCTGCAAGGACCCTTCAGATAAAAAAAACAACAGTTGCCTCCACTGGCAACCTGCATGCTCTTTTCTAACTTGTCTTTGTTTGATGTAACAGTCTTCTCTGTTCAGACTTAATGATTGGCTTCCAGGCTAGGATGAAGTTAATATTTGTCTCGTTAACAAATGAAGGGAAACTAATGCTTCTCAGAACCTATTCACTTTGGCTGTGCCCTTTCCTGAATGGAACAGATGGGCATATAAATAGACAAGGATGAAATGCCAATGGAAGTTTGTCTGAGAGAAATTTGAAAGAAACATTTTCTCCAGTGTATTTTGACTTCAACTGCTGATCAAGAAGAAAAGAAGAAAAAAAAAAAGAGGTGGGAGAAGATTCTAAATCCACATTGGGGATCAGTCTTACAACTTAATCTAAAAGGAAAACTTCATCCACCATATTCTATACCAGGGGTCTTAACATCTTGGCAACTTTAAGCTTGGCGAACTTCAACTCCCAGAATTCCTTCCTGTTAGCTCAGGAATTCTGGGAGTTGAAATCCACCAGGCTTAAAGTTGCCAAGGTTGGAGACCCCTGTTTTATACCACTTAGTTTCATACTACTTACTCCAATTAAAAGTTTTGGGGACTCCAAAAGCTTGCACAGATAGTCCACAGCTTACAACCACAATTGCGACTGGAACTTCTGTTGCTATATGAGGTGGTTATTAAATAAGTCGCAATTTTATGATCATTTTTTGCTGATATCATCAGGTAAATCACATGGTTTTTAAGTAAAACTGGCTTCCCCTATTGAATTTGCTTGTCAAAAGCTGGTTAGGAAAGTCACAAATGGCAGCTGGATGACCCCAACCAACATGCCAGCCGCTAAGCATCCAAATTTTGATCATGTGACTATGGGGATGTTTCAGTGGTAATAAGTTCAAGGACCAGTTGTGAATCTCTCTTTTTTTTGCAGCATGTTCTAACTTTGAACATTCACTAAATAAATGGTTGTAAGTCGAGGACTGCCTACATATCTTTCAGTGGAATTTTACTTCATCCTGATAAAAAGTGTTACCTATTCTGCATTCTGACGAGCATATAAAGAACACTGAAGAAAACCAAAGTGTTCTAGATAAAACTAGGCATATTTCTTGAAAAAAATTACATAAATAATTCTCAACTTTTAAAGGGGCTTGATCTATTTTACAAAGCAGAAATTTTTCACAAGTATCAAATAGTTTATGTGCGTGTGTGTACATGTGTGTTTACACATACACAAAATGACAAAAGTCAGCTGTTTATTTTCTTCATGTCAGGTTCCAGAAGTTGTTAATAGTTATGTACTGTAATAGAAAATAGTCTTCTGAGATTAGGAGCCTGGTACATGAAAAACCAGGTAATGAAACGGAGATGCTTTTTGCAATTTAATGGTCCGCTCTGCATTTTTGCATGTCATTAAACCGAGACATAGGTACATGTTATAATTATGTTTTCCTATTGCTTCACCAACTGCCTTAATTATCATACATACTGTATATGCTCGCATATAAGCCGACTTTAGAACGCTTTTTTTTTTTTTTTTCAAATTTGGGGGTCGGCTTATACTTGCATAAATCTGTTTTTTTTTTTTATAACCACCGTTATATGGTGGTGAGGAGGGCCCGGAATCCCCTGGTTCAGCCAGCGGTTATTTCAGTCCAGTGGGTTCAATGACCGCTTGGAAGGAAAATCCCCACCTTCTTCCTCTCGGTGGCCGTGCCTCGATTTGCGCCGGAGCAGCGACTTAGCGAGGCGGCTTCCCGCAATGAGAGTCTTGGCTCTCGCACTCCCTGTCAACTGGCCCTTAGCAGCCCTCGCCTCAAGTAAAACACGCGCGAAGTCGGCCGCCATTTTTCTCCCTGGATGGACGATGAGCCGCAACTTTTGCCCCGCCACCTTTTCCCTCTGGGCTTCACTTCTGCTGTTCAGGGAAGTCGCGCCCAAAGCGCTGTCCTCCCAGAATCTTTCTGAGGGTGAGCCTTGGTCTTGGCCCATCTTCGCAGGGCATTGAGCTCAGCGGTTGATCGCCACCGTGTTGCTCCGAACGGGATAGCCTGACAGATCGAAGTTAATTGGGGGAGGAGTGTTTTTGTGCTGGGATCTACTCGAAAATAGTTATAATTTACCTGTTCCCAGCTTTTGGGGAAATGTTGGTAATTACGCCATCTCCAGATTTTTTTTCATGGGTCTCCAGATTTTCCTTTATCAGGGGTTGAACACCATGGTATTTGGGGGTCGGCTTATATGCGAGTTTTTGCAAAATTCCTCATTTTGGGGCAGTTTTTTAAGGGTCAGCTTATATGCGAGATTGGCTTATATGCAAGTATATACGGTATATGTGATGAGGAATACAAACAGTTCTTCTTGAAATGAGTTGATCAACCTAGATTCAAATCCACATCATAACCACATCACGGCTCACTTAAATACATGCATGGAGCTTTGTGGCTGCCATCTTCAGACCATACCATGTAGACATAGAATGGAATGGAATGGAGTGGAGTGGAGTGGAGTGGAGTGGAGTGGAGTGGAGTGGAGTGGAGTAGAGTAGAGTCGAGTCGAGTCGAGTCGAGTAGAGTAGAGTAGAGTAGAGTAGAGTAGAGTAGAGTAGAGTAGAGTAGAATAGAATAATTTATTGGCCAAGTGTGATTGGGCACACAAGGAAGTCTTGGTGCAAATGCTCTCAGTGTACATAAAAGAAAAGATACATTCATCAATAGTCAAGAATCATGAGGTACAACACTGACTAATAGTCATAGGCTGCAATAAGCAATCAAATCATACTAGGAAACAGTCAATAAAAATTGTAAGGATACAAGCGATAAAGTTACGGTCATACAGTCACAAGTGGGAGGGAATGGGCAATAAGGAGTGATGAGAAGATTAATAGTAATAGTAGTGCAAACTTTGTAAATAGTTGGACAGTGTGGAGGGAATTATTTGTTTAGCACAGTGATGGCATTTGGGAGAAAACTGTCCTCGTGTCTAGTTGTTCTGATGTGCAGTGCTCTATAGCGTCATTTTGCGGGAAGCAGTTGAAACAGTTTATGTCCAGGATTGAGGGATCTGTAGATATTTTCACAGTTCTCTTTTTGACTTGTGCAGTATATAGGTCCTTGACTGAAGGCAGGTTGGTAGTAACATTCTGAAATTAAGGCTTTTTGGGGGCCATCCTCTGAGATGGTCTATTCCATGTGGAGAACCTCTCACATCTGGATCTGGAGCTCCTATAGTGCTAGTTGAAATCTAGAAATAGCACATTGCAAGGAAAAAAAGCCCAAATAATCTCCAATGTTTGATTTTTTCTAGAGATACAGTATAATCTTTTGTTAGAAGAAGTTAGAACTAAGTTTTTCTTCTCTATGCTTCAGGGATGACAAGGAATTTTTTTTTTTTTTTCATATTTGCCTGCCCGGCTCCCTCATTCCAGTTCTTGTCACTCTTGACAATGAAGAAAGTACAGGAAATGTATCACCTGAGGGTCCTTCAACCTTCTCAGAGGTTCTGAAGAGAGACACCAACAACATCTAGCCCCTCACTCTTTCAATATAGCTGTAGCTCCAATTGAAATAAATGTCTCAGGGCCACACAGTTGGTTTTACAGGATTAAATTTGGACAAGGATATGATGACTCTGGGATTGATTTGGCCTCTTGAATGAATAATAAGCTCCCTTAGTAAGAGACACTATATCTCACATAATTAAATTGATCCACTGAAAATCAATCATGTGGATTCTGAATTTTGACAGTGTGATCTCAAGTTGCTTTGAGGCCCACAACAAAGCACAGGGTTTAATGCAGATTGAAGGACGTGAGTTGCCTAATGCCCACCCTTCTCTTAGTAATTTTTACATATTTATTTATTTGAATCCCTCTTTTGTTATTTTTACAAATAACTCAAGGCAGTGAACATTCTAATGCTCCTTCTTCCTCTTATTTTCTCCACAGCCACAACTCAGTGAGGTGAGTTGGGCTGAGGGAGAATGAGTGGCCCAAGGTCAGCCAACTGCCTTTCTTCTCTTAATATTGTTGGGAGAAATATCCATCTGGGTTCAGTTCCAAGTGGGGAGAAAGTAAGTCTTGGAAACATGGAGGTTGATTGGAAAGATGGTTTATTGGTGGACAGGACCCTATGGGTTTGAGGTCCTGGTGCAGCAGAATACATGGGTTTGAGGGAGGGGGGGTATTTATACCCACTCTTGGGCCATGCCCTTGAGCTTCCTATTCCTGTGCAAGAAATGTATTCGATTGGTTGTTGTCAGACTTCCGTGTGGAGGCATGTTTGTCTGAATCAAGTTTGGTTGAACCTTGGGCTGAGTAATATCCCCAGATGCCATGGGGTGAGCATTGCTGCAAGATAGGTAGAGGGCTAATCCTATTATGTCCTGAGGGTGAAGATAGGTAGAGTGCTAATCCTATTATGTCCTGAGGGTCTTTTGTCTTGTAGATAGGCTGTCACCAAAATATCTGCTGGGGGCAGGGAGCTGAGGCTGAGTTTTTGTTTCCTTTAAGATTTTTATTTATCCTTTAGGGGAAATATTTTGCCTTTTAAATATTTCCTAGAAAATTTCATTCTTCTAAGAGAGGGGTGGGTGCTAACTTTCTGTAGTATATTGTGTGACTCTAGCCAGGTTCAACTATGGAGTCTGTTCCGTTTGGATAATAAGGTACGCGAGAACGGTATTCCAATAAACAGCTCTTTATTTAACAGTATAGTGACTTGTAGCGGAACATTTGCTGCTCATGGCTTGCGGCCAATGACAGCTCTTTAAGAATTCCCACCGTCAGGCGGGCCAATCAGAATGCTGCTTAATTGACCAATCCGAGAGCGGCCTGTTCGGCCAATCAGTTTTAGTTATTTGGAGTCTTCTAATTTCCATACACAACACCCCTCCCCCCTTGGTTTCGTCCAACGTGCGTAACGTAATCATGCAGGTAGGTGGGGCTTTTGTGGGTCCTAATTGACCTGCGCAGCTCAGTCTCAGCGTGGTCTTCCATCGGTTCGGACAGGATCGCCTTTTCTCTGCGTCTTCTCCATGGAACCTCCTGGAAGGATGAGTCAGCCTTGCAGCTCCTGCCTGGGTCTCTCGGGCTGGTTGAGGTGGCTCTGCCACTCCCTCCTGTCCGGGTTGGTCGAGTTAGCCTGGCTGTGTCCTTCCAGGAAGGCCTCGCCTCGCTCCCCTGCTATCGGTTCTCTTCTCCAGAGGTCGTCTATGGGTAAGCGCTCTTTCTGTTTTTTCTGAGTTTCTAATTCGGGTTTGTGTTGTGACTTTTGTTGTGTCATTGGTGGTTTGTCTTGCCCTTTTTGATTATTTTGTGTTTCCCCCCCAAATTGTTTTTGGGTTGTTTATTGGTGTTGGCGGCGATGTTGTAGTATTGCATTCCAATGTCCTAGATGAAGCTGGTCGATGTGCCACTTCCATGTTCTGCCGTCGTCTAGTGTGAGTTAGTATGACTGGGGTCCTGTGATTTGAGTAACTGTGGCTGGAAGACATAATGGGTCCCCGATTTTTTGCATAGACTAAGTTGCCAATAGCAAAGGAGCGATATTTACTTGAGGAGTCAGGGGTTTTTTCACAGGTATAGGTGTGTAGCCTATCTAGGTAGGAATGCAAGTTTCTACCCATGAGGAGTTCAGTTGGGCTTTTGTTAGTGGTTGTGCTAGGGGTGATATGCTGAATTGTTAACAGTTTGTTTAGTCTATCTTGGACATCCCCCATGTCCAGTTTGTCTAGGGCTTCTTTAGTATAACGAACCATGCGTTCAGCTCATCCATTTGAAGCTGGATGAGCCAGCGCTCTCAGGGCATGTCGGATGCCCTGCGCGGCCAGGTATTGCTCGAAGGCTAAAGCAGTAAACTGGGGCCCACTGTCAGAGACTTCTACATCTGGTAGTCCATATGTAGCAAAAAGTCTGTTCAATTGTTTTATGACTGCTTCAGTAGTAGTGGACACCATAAGAATAACCTCTAACCAGTTTGAATAAGCGTCAACAATTATAAAATATGTGTTCCGTTTCATTGGCCCAGCAAAGTCAATATGCAGTCTCGACTATGGGCCTCTGGAGGTGTCCCATTCCAGGACTGGTGCAAGAGGGGGGGTAGGCCTTGATTTTTGGCAGTCATGGCATATTGCCACCCATTTTTCAATGTCTTTGTCCAGCTCTGGCCACAAGATGTAACTCCTGGCCAGGGCTTTCATTTTTACTATGCCCGGGTGTCCCTTGTGCAACATGCACAACACTTCCTCCTGCAACTTTTTTGGAATTACCACCCTGTCTCCCCACAGTATACAGCTCTTTTAAATGGACAGTTCAGTCTGCCGGTTGCGAAAAGGTTTAAAAGTCTCGGCTCTATCCTCATCCGGCCAGCCCTTACCTACCAATGCAGGATTCAAGCTGTCAGCGGGTCTTTCGTGGTAGCTTTAGCGACGTCTGTTGCGGTTAGTGGCAGATTCGGCCATGTCTCGATCTGAAGAGTGGGGACAGTAGGAGTTGGTTTGCCTTCCTTGTTGGGCAATGGGGAATGGCTCAAGGCATCCGCATGGGTGATGGCCTTTCCTGGGCGATGGATGAGTGTGTAATTGTATGCAGCAAGGAATTCTGACCACCTTGTCATTCTTGGTGATAGGATGTTCGGGGTTGGTTTGTTCCCTGCCAGAATCCCTAGCAGGGGTTTGTGGTCTGTGATAATAGAAAATGTCCTACAATATAGGTATTCGTGGAATCTCTGCTATGATTGCGAGGGCTTCTCGGTCAAGTTGGCTGTAGTTCCTTTCAGATTTTGACAGTGTTTTGGAATAGAAGGCGACTGGTGCTTCTTTGCCGTCTGGTAGCTTGTGGATCAGTATGGCGCCGATCCCAAAAGGTGATGCATCACAGGTGACCGTCAGTGGCAGGGTGTTGCTGTATTGTATTAAAACGGTGTTGGATGTTAATAAGTCCTTAATGTTTTGGAATGCTGCTTGTTCTCGGTGGCCCCAATTCCAGACAGTATTTTTATCTAATAGTCGATGTAATGGGTCTGCTACAGTTGCCTTTTGGGGCAGGAAGACATTGTAGAAGTTAATGAGACCTAAGAACGCTTGTAAATCTGTTTTGTTCTTAGGCCTGGGTGCGTCTTTAATCGCCTTTATTTTCTTTTCAGTGGGTGTATCACTTGCTCATCTATAAGGTAGCCTAAGAATTCGACTTGATTGGTGGGTAGTTTACATTTTTCTCTTTTGACCTTAAGCCCTGCTTCCCTGAATCTTCGCAAGACTTCTCTCAGTCTATTTTCTAATTGGTGTTTTTTTTGGTGATCCTAATACATCATCAAAATAGGGAACGACTCCTTTTATTCCATTTAGAAGACGTTCCATGAGGCTTTGGAAAACGCCTGGGGCAACGCTAACACCAAATTGAAGTCTGTTACATTTGAATGCCCCTCTGTGTGTGACTACAGTCTGTGCCTCTACAGTTTCGGGGTCAACTGGCAGCTGTTGATATGCTTGTGCGAGATCAAGTTTCGTGAAAATTTTTCCTCCCCCTAATGAATGCAACAGGTGTTGAACTACCGGAACAGGGTACGCGCTTTACTGGAGTGCATGATTTAGGGTGGCCTTATAATCTCCACAGATGCGCACTGACCCATCAGTTTGACAGGAGTCACAATGGAAGTTTCCCACCTGGCATGGTCGATTGGCTCTAACACCCCTTGTGCAATGAGTTTGGTAAGCTGCTCATCTATTTTCAGTTTTAAGGCAAAGGGAACGCGTCTGGCTTTGAGCCTGATGGGAGCTATATTAGGGTCTAGGCTGAATGTTATTGAGGTCCCCTTGTACTTGCCTTGGGTCCCATCGAATACATCTTGGAACTCTTCCAGCAGGCTCTCTTCCCAATTGGTTTCAGCGACGCTGTTGATCCCAGTCACTCCGATTCCCAGGGGCACGAACCATTCGATCCCCAGCAGGCTAGGGCGTTCACGGTCAACGATTGCTAGAGGAAGTACTTCAGTGTGGTTTTTGAATTCTATTAGGAAATGTCCAAGGCCCACTACCAGAATTCGGTTTCCCTGGTAATCTTTAAGTATTAGCTTTTGCTGTTCCAGTTCTCTTTGCTTGATGTTTGGTATCAGGTTTCTGATAGTGTTCCATGATACCATTGACAGGTATGATCTGGAATCTACCTCCATCTCACAGGGCTTTCCTTCAATTATTACATTTATTCAGACCTTTTTTGCGTTTGCTGCCCTGGCATTTCTGATGATTATTGTTTGATGTGTTTCTTCTCTGTCGTTCATTTGCCGGTCTCTCTTCTCTCCATCAGCTTCTGGCTTCTCTCTCTCTGTTACTGGGGGGGTGCTGCCGTGTCTTTTTGGACTATAGCTCTTTTTGTTTCGGCAGACCCTTGCAGTGTGCCCCCTTTTCTCACAAAATCTGCAAATGGCATCCAGGAATCTGTATTTGGAGCGCGGGTGATCCCCTCCGCATCCAGCACACTGGAATTCTCACCTCCTTCCTCTTTTTTCACACCATTTTCTTTCCAACTGAAGCCTATGTATGTCTTCGTTGTCATCACTGGTGTCACTCGGGGAGTTGAGATCTTCATGGTGTGCAGTCGCTGTGGGCTGTTTTTAGTTTCCTTCCACCTTCTTTTCTCGGGGTTGGTTTGGTGGTTCTGGATTTGTTGAGTTCATCTCGCGCATGGTGCTGCAGATTTCTTGGCTGCTTCAGCAGTGGTGGCTTCTGCGATGGCCTCAGCCACTGTGATATTCAGTCTGTTTATCAGCTTGCTTTGGAGCGTAGCGTCCTTCAATCTGAGGACCACATGGTCTCTCATGGCTTCGTCCATGTTCTGAAATTTGCAGGCTCCTCCGATATTTCTTAGGGCTGCTATGAAATCTCAGATGCTCTTGTCTTCTCGTTGGTCTCACCTATAAAATTCGTGCCTTTTGATCAGATCGGAGACCATAGGCGCGTAATAGGCTCGTAGCATTTGGTTTAATTCTGGCCATGCCATCTGTTTTACGTCCTGCGGTTTGGCTAACGCCTTTGCCATTTTGAAAACGGCAGGGCCACAATGCGTGAGGAATACAGCTCTCTTCCTCTGGTCGGTTATTTCTTGTAGCTCGTTGCTTTCTAAGAACATCAGAAAATGGTCAATGTATGACTCCCAATCTTCTTCGGCTGGGTTGAACGGTGCGGGCGGCACATTGTTCCCAGCCATCTTGGTTGCTCGGTTCTGGTTGCCACGTGTTTCAGTCTCGCTCTTCTAGGATGATCCCATCCTTGCTGCCAGTGTTCCGTTTGGATAATAAGGTACGCGAGACCGGTATTCCAATAAACAGCTCTTTATTTAACAGTACAGTGACTTGTAGCAGAACATTTGCCGAAGTCACGGCAGCACTTCTTATAGCGGCTGCTCACGGCTTGCGGCCAATGACAGCTCTTTAAGAATTCCCGCTGTCAGGCAGGCCAATCAGAATGGTGCTTAATTGACCAATCCAAGAGCGGCCTGTTCGGCCAATCAGTTTTAGTTATTTGGAGTCTTCTAATTTCCATATACAACAGAGTCCTTGATACTCTCTGAACTAAGTTGTTTGCTTCCAGAATTTCGTTACCCAACTAGGTAACATCATCAATGCATTTTTAGGTGGTTCATCAAAAACTAGCTAAATACCAGGTTGCATGTAAGCAATGCAGCTCCTCATTTCAGCAGTGTGGAGGGGAGAAGGCAAACAGGTTAGGCATATACCTGGGATAAATATCCCTCTTATCTGGTCCATCATATGGCAAGCTTTTTGTGCCATTTTCCTTTTGTCGTCTATGCAGTTCTCATTCACCCTAACATGACGGGAAACCAGCACAGAAATAGACCATCTCATTATCTTTGCCTTCTCTTGTTCAGTCTCGTCTACAAACCTCTCAAATATTCATTAAGGCTGCTGTAATGCTGTCCTGTTTAATTGGGACCTTGGGGAAAACCATTCTAGAGCATGTAAGGGTGCACTTTGTTTTCAGTGAGTGTATAAAGCTGTTGATGAGAGAGAAAATTCAGCCATTTATATTTCACATTGTTTTTCTCCAAAGCTATTTTTTTTTTTTGCTGTTATGCCTTAAACTGCAGGAGCAGAAGGAAGAAAGGCAGAATGTTTTCACAGATAGGAAATAATATCACTTTACTGCCCTTATTAGTGGTATATCAAAATACTATTAAAGTCATAGATAGGACGTTTGGATAAGAAGTTGATAAATCTAGTTTCATTTTTATGTGTTCTAATGCAAGCTGGAGAATATCAAGCAAGAAACAGTGCAAATCAATATTATTTTTATTGCTTTGATCTTGCCACAAAGGGTTGCCTTCTTCCCATCTCAGATTTGCCACATTTTAATACTGACCTTGTTCTGGCGAACAGATAGGTCTTGCTAGGAAATGTTGCTGCTATAATGCTTTATGGGAAGGCCTATTTGCCAATGCAAGGCAGAATAAATACCATAATAGAATGAAGAGAAACCAAAAACTGAAGGCACCACGGCCCATCCAGTCATTTCTAAAACACAAAAGTGAGCAGGTGGAACAGGTGGACGATCACTCAAATATGATCCAACAATGTGCTGCAACTGCCAAAGAAGCAAACACAGTCCTAAGTTTCATTAACAGAGGGATAGAATCAAGATCACATGAAGTATTAATACTACTTTATAATACCTTGGTAAGACCACACTTGGAATGCTGCATTCATGGCCTAAAAAAGATATTGAGATTCTGGAAAGAGTGCAGAGAAGAGCAAAAATGATGAGTAGGGGGATGGAGGCTAAAGCATATGAAGAATGGTTGCAGGAATTGGGTTCAATGAAAAGGAAGACTAGAAGTGATATAAGCAGTGTGCCAATATTTGAAGGGCTGCCACAAAGAAGAGTGGGTCAAGCTATTCTCCAAAGCACCTGAAGCAGGACAAGATGCAATGAATGGAAACTAATCAAGGGGAGATGCAACTTAGAACTAAGGAGAAATTTCCTGACAGAGAGAACAATTAACCAGTGGAACAACTTGCCTCCAGAAGTTGTGAATGCTCCAACAGTGGAGGTTTTTAAGAAGAGAATGGACAATGATTTGTTTGATATGATGTAGGGTTTCCTGCTTGTGGAGGGAGTTGGACTAGAAGATCTCCAAGATTCCTTTCAACTGTTATTCTGTTATTCAGAATAGATCAATGGTAAGGAAAATGCAGCTTACAAAACTGCTTCCAGCGCCATTATAAGCAACTATTATTTCTGACGTGTTTCTAGATACCTTCATTATGGAACAGATTGCTCAAAAGGATGGGTGCATCAGTTGCACGGAAATGATAACAAAGAGAAAAAGAAGGCAGTGGTGCTGTTTATAATTTATTCAATTATCCATTTGAAGTATTTCATGCTTTACTGTACAGAGTAGAGAGTACTCCAAGTGACTAGCCATTAAAAAAATAAAAATAAAGCATAAAGAGTTGACGGCTGTTAAAGGTGTTTAGAATGGCTATTCATTAATATAACCTTAAAAAAGCTTATTTAAAAATGAAGGTCTTGGGATCTCCTCAAAACCAGAAATAACAAGGCAATCGTGCAGTTTTTGATAGCCGGTTTCCCCTAATTTAGGAGCAGCAGAGAAGTCCCAGCAAACTCAAAAAGTGAGGCTATCTTTAAAATAACACTTTCTATCCTTTTTCAATGTCCTAAAAGTTTCAATTTGAGACAGGTGGTCCTCAGATCTCTAAGCTGTTTGATAATTTACAGATTAAATTAATCCAGGGATGTCTATAAAAGAGTGTGTGTGTGTTCAAAAAAAAAAAAAGTAAGATGGCACCACCACCGTGTAATTGAAAGCTGCCCCTTTTAAAAGTACATGTATTTATTTGATTTTTATTCTGCCTTTATTACTTTACAAGTAACTGAAGGTAGTGAACATACCTAATATTCCTTCTTCTTCCCCTTTTCCTCAGACCAACCACCCTGTGAGGCAAGTCGGTGTTCTAACAACAATTTCAGCAAATGGTACAGGTCAGGGGTGGGATACAAATATTTTACTACTTGTTCTGTGGGCGTGGCTAGGTGGAAGTGGCCATGTGACTGGGTGGGCATGGTTTCTTATTCTTTTTTTTTTGTAGCGCCACCTACGCACTCCATTTTTTTTTTTTTTTACTTTCTGGGGCTCAGGAAAGCCTCCTGGGGGTGGTGTTTTTGCTCCCAGGAGGCTTCCCTGAGGCCCAGGAAGGCAAAAAATGGAGCGTGTGCGTGGGGACATGAAACACACATCCCTGGCTTCATTTTTTGGATTCCTGGGCCTCAGGGAAGCCTCATGGGGGGCCTTTTAGCTTCCAGGAGGCTTCCCTGAGGCCCAGGAAGGCAAAAACTGGAGCACGGGGGCTGGGGCTCAGGGAAGCCTCCTGGGCGAAGCCAGCAGGATCCTGGCACAGCTGATCATCAGAACAGCTGATCGTCGGGAAGAAAAAAGAAAGAAATACCTTAAGGAGTGACTGGGCATGGAGAATGTAGTCAGTGATGTTGGGCATGTGTGTGATGTTGCACATGTGTGATAAGGACTGACTGGGCGGGGAAGGGAGGGAAGGGCAGGGCCAACCAGGGGCATTATTTACTGGTTCTCTGAACCGTGCAGAATCTTAACAATTAGTTCTATTGAACCTGTCCAAACTTGTAGAATCCCATCCCTGGTACGGGTCCTTCATCACCGGTATAATATGTTCTCCATTTATAGCATCTGTTAGCAGCCTAACTGTCATATTTTGCATCAAAAGATTTCATACATTTTGGTAATTTGTTCCTTGTTTTTGCCAGTGTAGTGATACTCCAATAGGCAGGGTTTTCACAGCCCACTAATCCATAAACCATAGTTTGTGAGCCACAATGACTAAAGCCCATGTCACACTGCCCAACGGATGCAAATAGGACACAACGGACGAGCAAAATGTTCCATCCGTTGTTATCCGCTCTCAAAAGGGGCAAAAATTTGCATAACCGGAGCGGATAACACGGACACGGGGAGGACGCAGGGCGGATGCAAAGCGGATGCAGAACGGAAGCCCAGCAGATGGAAGCGGATGAGAACGGATGGCGCATCCGCGAGGTTTCCGGGGGACCTCAGCAAAGCGGACGCGGAACGGATACAGCGGATGCAGAGCGGACGCCGAACGGATGAAGCGGATGCACAGCGGATGCACAGCGGAAGCCTAACAGATGCCTGGCATTAATTGCGCATGCGGGGGGGGATGCATTGTGTCAGCCCCGCGGATATAACGGAAGCAGCTCGGAAGCAGGTCGCCATTCAGAGGAAAGACCTGCTGCCGGACGGATTGGCTGCCTTGCCTGCCCTGCCTGCATGTCTGCCTGCAAGCCTTGGTGCTAGCCTTGGTGCCAGCCTTGGTGCCAGCCTTGCTGCCATCCTGCCTGCAAGCCTGCCTGCAAGCCTTGCTATCAGCCGGTCTGCCTGCCAGCCTTGCTGCCTGCTTTCCTGCCAGCCTTGGTGCCTACCTGCCTGCCAGCCTTCCTGCCAGCCTTGGTGCCTGCCTTGGTACCAGCCTTCCTGACAGCCTTGGTGCCTGCCTGCCTGCCAGCCTGCCTGCCAGCCTTGGTGCCTGCCTTGCTGCCAGCCTGCCTGCCAGCCTCCCTGCCAGCCTCTCTGCCAGCCAGCAACCCCACAACCATGCTGAAGCACAGCAAGCCTCAGCCATCTGCTGCCAGTCCTTGCAAGAGGAACAGGGCTACCATCCCGCCCCCTGGCCCTCACTCTGGTTCTGCTGGGGCTTCTGCAGCACGGGCTCGCTCTTCTGGGGCTGAGGCTTCTGCTGCTTCTTCTTCTGGAGGAGCTGATGAAAAGCACTCCAGCACCAGCCACCTCCACAGCACCTGCACCCTTTACCCCTGAGACTGAGCAACCAAGAGGAGTGCCAGAGACTCATTTTTGTTTTATAGCTTGTTGTTAATAAAGTCTATTTTTGATTCACACATTTGCTTCATTTCTTTTTTTTAATAAAGTCTTGCTGGAAACTTTTAGAAATGGTTTAAGCCTTTGCATGCTTGTGGGATGGGTAAGGATAGCTTTGGAATGGGTTAGGATACCTGTGGAATGGGTAATAGTTGTGGGATGGGTTAGGATAGCAGTGGGATAGATAAACCTCCAGTGCAAGCATAGTGGGACTGTATGGTCCACCCTCCCAGGTGCCACACCTATGGCCCTTTATTATCAATAATAATGTAATAATTATCCACACATGTCAACATAAACACAACTCTTTATTAAACGCCCTGTTCATTATAGGCCAACCAAACATACATGGCCCAATCTCATCCGTGTGATGAGACAGGCTGAAGGAAGCATCCATTAAGCATCTACCATCCTGTCTTGCTACTCCACTGCTCCAGCTGGGGAGTTGCACCAGTGTCTCAGGAGGTTGCGCTGCTTCTTCGCTTCATGTGAGGCTCTGTTGGGGCCTTGCAACAGTGTCGATCAGGTTTTGCCCTTGCCTCCATTCACCAGGCTCCATGCCCCCATTGCCTTGTTGGAGGTCCACAAGCCTATTCTGCAAGACTGGGTAGCGGGTGCGCATGACATTGTGCAGGATGCAGCAAGCTTCCATGATCCTCCTCACGGTCTCTGGGCGATGCTGCATGGTGGTGAGAAGTACCTGGAACCTGTTGGCCAGGATGCCAAAGGCGTTCTCCACCATCCACCTTGCCCTGGACAGCCTGTAGTTGAAGATCCTCTCTTCACGGGTGAGGAGTCTGGAAGCGTAGGGCTTCATGAGGTAGGTTGTGAGGGAGAAGGCGTCATCCCTCACGATGAAGTAGGGCACATCTTGTGTGTCGTTGGGCAGGGGTTCTGGATCTGGGAAGCCCACGATGAGGTTGTATTCCAGCCCTTCCTTGAGGTGACTGGCGTTGTATACCTGGGCATCTGAAGATGAGCCGTTGCCTGAAGCATCGATGTACATGAACTTGTAGTCAGCATCGACCATGGCGAAGAGGATGATGCTGAAGGAGCCCTTGGAGTTGAAATAAGTGTACCCCGACTTGGCTGGAGCTTTGCAGGCCACGTGCTTGCCATCGATGGCTCCAACAGTGTGGGGGAAGTTCCACCTATGATACCACTGCTCTGCAACTTTCTTCCATCCTTCTTCAGTGGAGGGGCACTGGAGGAGCTCCTCCTTGTATTCTTCGATGATGGCCTGCACCACTTCTCTGACCACAATGCTGATGGTGTTGTGTGGCACCCTCCAGCCGTACTGCATGCTCCTGTAGGTGGTCCCTGAGGCCAGGTGGCACAGAGTGAGTGCCACCTTGAGCCCAGGTTCCAGGCTGGGCCGGAAGCTGGTGTTTGCCTTGGTCAACCTGGGTGTCAGCCGCTGCACAACTTCGTCAAACATGGCTGGAGGCATCCTCATGAAGTTCTGGAATGCCTGAGTGTCTTCGTTCCTGAGCTCCACCATCAGCTTGTTGTACAGTCCGTCCTCTGCTCTTCTCCCAATCCATCTTCAGACCCAGACGCTTCTTGGCCGCCTCTTTTTCTTCCCATAGTAGAGTTCACAGAGCCTATAGATGGTTTCGCACTGTTGCAGAAGGATGGTGGCTGCCAAAAGGACTTTGTTACGATCCACGGTGGACTGGATGCTGTGGAAGAGGAAGAGCCAGATGAAGGCTGCAGAGGTCTGCACCGCTGGGCTGCTGTTCTGAAAGTGAGATGCAGATGAGTTGCTCCCCCTTTTTATAGGAAATATAGGTTTTCTGCTAGGCATCCTCTAGGCATCCTCTAGACATCCTTAATATGCGAGATAGGTCCCCTCTGTGAACGTTTTTTCCGTTTTAAATGCTTTGTTTCCGTGCTGCATCCGTTCTGCATCCGTTCTGCATCCGTTCTGCATCCGTTCTGCATCCGTTCCTCTTCCTCCCTACATCCGGGAGGATGGAGTTGCGCGGATGCATAGAGGATGCCTAGCGGATATAGTGGATGCCTAGCGGATGCGTAATGGATGCAGAACGGACAAACTGGATACATTTTCCGCGCAAAAGTTTTGGGCAGCCCAAAACTTTCAGAGCGGATGAAACATCAATAAACGGATGCTGGACGGATAGAGAGGAAGCAAAATGGAGGCAGTGAGTACATCGTGTTTTCCAACGGATGGCAAGCTTTTTTGTCCGTTTTACATCCTCTTTGCATCCGTTGGTTCAGTGTGACATGGGCTTAAGTTCTCACAAAATTATGTCAAACTGAAACAAATGCCATGATGTTTGAACCAGGTTACATGGTTGATGGACAAAAGAGTCTTCCCGTTTCATATTGCCCCTTGTTGGGTGCATCACCAGATGATAGTCAACTCAACTCCCTAATCTCATGGAGCTAAAATTCAAAAGAGAGGTGGTAACAGACTGGAGAAAATTGTATTTTAGAGGTCTTCTCCAATTTTCACTAGAGTCTATGCCAATTTCCTGAGCTGTGACGCTGTCTCTTTCACAAATTAGTGTTGACTTGAGCTAAAGGAATTTGAAATAGCTATCTAATTGTGTTACCCTTTGAAGCAAGAGTTTATTTGTTCCATCTTCTTTATATTTCATTTTTTTCAAGATGATGATGAGGGTGGCATTTGTGTCAGAAGCACCTCCGTGCTTCCAGGTCGAAAAGATTACCCAGTGCCATCACCGTTGCCCAGAAGACACCCAGTTGGGGGCTTCTTACATATCCCCGGCAGGACCTAGAGCAAAGGACAGGAGCTCACCCTGCCCTGAGGCAGCACTCGGGTCTTGAACGTGGGCTTTCTAACCAGTGGTGGGATTCATTTTTTTTACTATGTGGGTGTGGCTTGGTGGGCTTGACTTGGCTTGGTGGGCATGGAAGGGGAAGGATACTGCAAAATCTCCATTTCATCCCACTCCCTGGGGAAGGATACTACAAAATCTCCATTCCCTCCCCACCCTGTTAACCTGCTTTCCAGCTCTGCTCTCCTGTGCAGGGCAACAAAAGAAGACCCAGCTGATCAGCTGGGACTTGGGAGGTAACAGAATAAATAGGGGCGGGGCCAGTCAGAGGTGGTATTTGCTGGTTCTCCAAACTACTCCAAACTTTTGCTACCGGTTCTCTAGAACCGGCCAGAACCTGCTGAATACCACCTAACAGATAATAGATAATCAGAGTTGGAAGGGACCTTGGAGGTCATCTAGTCCAACACCCCCCCCCACCCGCCCCTCTGTCGCTAACCTCCAGCCCAGCTCCTAGGATGATGATGTGATCCATCCAGTCATGTCCAACTCTTCGTCCAATTCTGTGGGCCAGTTCTCTTCTCTCCACATCTTCCAATCGTCCATGACTTTTTTTTGAGTTGGTCTATGTTCTGGCTGGTATCAGCTTTGATGGTGTCCAGCCATCACATTGCTTGGCGGCCTGGTCCCCGCCCTCCCTCTCCACCCCAGTTGCAACCAGGCCGAGCGAACAGCAGGTGGCTGCCCAATGATTGACAGGCCTCCCATGACGTCATGCAGGTGGGCCGGGCACCGGGAGGCGTTCTGTTGCTGCTGCAGCTGCAGCGGCGGCGGCGGCGGCGGCGGCGGCTTTTGCACTGGAAGAGGCAGCGGCGAGGGCTGCTGGGCTCCCCTCGGGGCGAGGAGGCAGCAAGGACGGCGCGCCTAATGGGCAGGCCATGCCCGCTTGAGGTTTCCCAAAGCATCGGCGGGGCAGGAGAAGAGAGTGGAACCGACGAGCTCGCTTGGACGTCCCCGGCGGGCAGGGCTGCGTCCTGGGGCCGGTGAGTAGCCTCTTCTTTCTCCCGCTTCCCCCGGGAGGACTTGCAAGTCGGAGCTTGGGGTAAGAAAGGCGCCCCGGGCATCGAAAGAAAGAAAAGAAAAGAAAAGGAAAGAAAAGGAAAGAAAGAAAGAAAGAAAGAAAGAAAGAAAGAAAGAAAGAAAGAAAGAAAGAAAGAAAGAAAGAAAGA
>BLBF01000010.1:5944523-5980438 GCA_015471245.1 Laticauda colubrina
ACACACACACACACACACACACACACACACACACACACACACACACACAGAGTCGTGCCCAGAATGAATGACCCTGGTAACCAGACCCTATATAACCTGGTTACTCCCATTCTGCTAAGCCAGGGCGGACATAATAAACCCCAGATTTCTTCATTAAGTCACCCCACAACTCAAGGAGCCCCCACACTAAGCTTGGCTTGAGGTCTGCACGAAGGTGCTGGTTTGTGAAGGAAGCTGAGATGGGAATCGATTGTGGTCGATTGTGGCTTATTTGACAGGCGGACCATGCCTCAAGCAAAAGAGTTCCTTTTTCCCTTTGACATTCGAGGGCATTGTGTTGCATTGTGTTAACATTTAGCGCTGCAGCATCTTTCTGGGTGTAATTTTGCCCTGGTTTGGGAATTGGCAGGTTGGCCCGATGGGTGAGAGCATCGACATCAGCCAGCGCTGAGCTGAGCACTGGGATCAGCTGGTGGGAAAGAGCAGAGACACTAGAAGAGTGGATCCAATATTCATTAGATATCTAAAACTGAATGTGACTTCTGTCTGATTGCATTCCCCCCTCCAAATTCTCTTTCCATATTAATAATAAAAATGCTGCTCCTAGCCTCAGTTAATACTCTCCTAAGAATCTAGAGTGCAAACCTAGATGAGCAAAGTTGGCAGGGGTTGGGGAACTATTTGCTTAAATTAAGAAAAAAGATGAAAAAGAAAGTATTTTTTATTTGTATGTATCTTGCTTGTATTATTTTTACAAGTAATTCAAGGCAGTGAACGTATCTTCTTCCTATTTGCCCAACAGCAACAACCCTGTGGGGAGGGTTGGGCTAAGAGAGAGTGACTGGCCCAAAATCACACAGCTGACTTTTGTGTCTTAAGACAAGACTGGAACTCCTGGTCTCCTCTTTTCTACTCTGGAGCCTTAATTACTAGACCAGGTATTAGCAAATGATTTCTGTTCTATTGTAATACAATTGCAATAAATACAGTTGTAATACAATTGCCAATACAATAAATAGGAGCTACCTATGTACATTTCAAGAACTGACCTCAGCTTGGAAGCTTTATCTTTAGAACACTAAATGCAAAGGATGATAAATTCTATCTATGCTTAAAGAATCAACACTCACCTGAGGGCATGTAATTAACAGATCAAATCTCTATGGAGATTCTCAGTCATCCAGGTCATGGTTGTTCCAAAGGTCCTTTTTCAAGAGACAACTGGAGCTTCTGGGTTTTTCTTTGAAGAAGTTTCTCTTCACATCCAAGAAGCTTCTTCAGCTCTCAGAATGGATTGAGCTCTGAGAAGAGCTGAAGAAGCTTCTTGGATGAGAAGTGAAACATCTTCAAGGAAAAACAAAGGAAGTCCAGTTACCTCTTGAAAAAAGGACCTTTGGGATAATAAATCTAATGCAAAGAAATGGTCAGTTACCTGAACATGCAATTTATGTTTAGCATTAGCATAAAACAACGCAATCTCGGTCCTGAAAGTGATAGTTAAAAGAAGGGACTGGGAAATTTTGGTTCATCCATACCTTTTCAAGCAAGTTTTTTAATTCCCTGAAGCAAACAAGACATTTGAGTTTAGTATGGAGTGACTTTCCAGTCTTCATTCAAATCATAGGATATCAGCAAATAAACAAACCTACATATTGCAGGTGGCCCTCGACTTACAACAACAACTGGGTTAGAATTTCTGTTGTTAAGCAGGGTGATTGTTAAGTAAGTCATGCCCAATTTTATGACCTCTGCAGCTAAGGTTATTTAAAGAAATCCCTGCAGTTGTTAAGCAGATCAGGCTGTTGTTAAGCAAATTTGGCTTCCCCCATTGACTTTGCTTGTAGGAAGAGAATAGAATAGATTTTTTTATGGCTAGGTGTGATTGGACACACGAGATCACCAATGGTGATCACATCACCCCAAGACACTGCAACTTTGTAAATACAAGTGCCCCAATTTTGATCATGTGACTGTGTGGGGTACTGCCACGGTTGGAAGTGCGAGGACTGGTTTGTTTGTTTTTTTCAATGCCATTATGACTTTGAATGTTCACTAAACAAATGATTCTAAGTTGAGCATGACCTGTATTTGTGTCATGTGAATGCAACCATGGAAGGAAGTTACTTTGAGCACCATGGAAACAGTACTCTAACTAGATATATCTTAATTTCGTTTAGTTTACTTTACTTTATTGTCATTGCAACCTCATGCAATGAAATTAAATGCCCACTTCAATGTACATTATAACTATAAAAATAAAACACAAATTCACATCCTTTGCATTCTACGCAATTGAACTGAAAACCCCTGATATTGCATTGATATTGTACTATAAAGTAGAAGTCAACAGAGTTACTGCCCTGGGATAGAAGTAGTTTTTCAGCCTATTTGTCCTTGTTTTTATTACCCTGTACTGTCTGCCAGATGGTAATAGTTCAAAAAAACTAAAAATAGTTCTCTGTAGCATGAGAATGACAGCACTGAATGAGAGAGAACAGGAAAGGGAAATGCTGCATTTGCACCTAAAGAATATCGAACGATGGGATCGGGATATCGTATGATGATATTGATGGATTGCACATTGAGGATGTGGATGAAGGCTTTCTTTCCCTTCTGTTATATGCTTTTTTGTGTGTGTGTGAGCATTTGGCACATTCTTCCAGAAGGTGGGAATCACTGCTTTTGATAGCTTCGAAGGAAGGTTGTACAAATTCACCGAGAAAAGGTCAGTTGAGGGTGTCTTAGATCATAAGATGCCTGTGCAATCTTCACATTCAGAGACAGCCATTGTCGTCCTGTCTTCCTTGCAGGCCTTCTCAAGAGCAACCTTTCTGGCAGCTGTCAGAATCAGGAGAAAGGACCAGGTGAGTCTTTGCTCTTCATAAAGGGATTTTCCATTTTTCTTCCCCTCACATTTTCCAAGGAATTATCTCGGACTTATAGTATTTTCTCTTGCATTTCTTTCCAAACTGCCTCCCACATACATGATCTGGTGGTCATATTTTCCTTGCAAGGTATTTATTTGCTTTTAATTTGTTTTTCGTTTGCTGTCGGTCCAGCAAACGTTTAGAAAGTTTGGGAGTCAGCATTTACCAAATGCTTTTTGTGCATCCACTTTCCCTTGGAAGAAGAGAGACTTCTGTTGCATTGATGTCTATTGGCGTGCGGTTTCACAGGTAGTTCTCGGCTGATGACCACAATTGAGCCCAAAATTTCTGTCGCTTAAGCGAGACATTTGTTAAGTGAGTTTTGCCCTGTTTTCATGACCTTTCAAGTGATTGTTTAAGTGAATCACTGCAGGTGTTAAGTGAGTAAGATGATTGTTAAATAAATCTGGCTTCCCTATTGACTTTGCTTATCAGAAGGTCGCAAAAGGGGATCACGTCATCCCGGGACACTGCAAAGATCATAAATATGAGTCAGTTGCCAAGAGTTTGAATTTTGATCATGTGACCAAGGGGATGCTGCAATGGTTATAAGTATGAAAAACAGTCATAAGTCATTTTTTCAGTGCCTTTATAACTCTGAACTGAATGGCTGTATCTTATTCAGAAAAATAAAAGGCAAACATCAAAAGAAAGGAAAATACAAAGATAAAAGAAAACTAGACAGAGCATTTAAAATGTACATTAAAAAAGCATATATTCTTATATTGTCCTCCCCTATTTGAATATTGATAGATGTATTACGGTAATAATAGTTTCAACAGCCTTGCAAAAGAGGGCCACAAATCTCTACAAATCTATTTGCAACCCATTAATCTGTCATCTATCTGCTGTATATAAAAAAAGGTAGTTAACGAGTAATCCAACAATGAAGTTAAACTTCAGAGCCCTCTGTTCTTTGTGCACCCACTTGTAGGAAGAAATATGTAATCTGTTGCATTGATGTCTCTTGCCAATGAGGTTTTGTATGAATGAATTTTGTTGTGATGCAAACAACCATCATTTGTGAGTCCCTGCATAATGGATGCTGGGCTGTGTGGGCTGAAGAGAGAATGCTATAAAAATTGAAGCACCCAGAGCCGCAGCTGTATGCTGCCTTTGCACGGCAAGAGGTAATCTTTGCTTAAAAACCACAATTGGGACTGGCAATTCCGTCGCTGAGCGACTCAGATATTAAGTGAGATGTCACAAGTGCAAAATTTTACTGTGGGCTTCTCCAAGACTCTGCTTGAGGAAAGCAGCTGCAAAGACTACAATCAGTGACAGTGGGATGCTGAAACATCACACATATTGATTGACAGCCAGGTGGTTGTCAAGTGAATTCAGCTTCCCCCTTTAATTTTGCTTATCACAAGCTTCCTGGGAAGGTCACAAATGGTGTTCACATGACCCCAGGATGCTGCAACTGTCATAAATACATGCCTGTTGCCAAAGCTTGAATTTTGTTCGTATGACTTTGAGGATGTTTTGTCTTACATATTGCCAAAAAAAAATCAGAAAATAAAATACAGGCTGAATAGTCAAGACCTTGTTGATGATCCAAACTCTGTCAAAGATCTTGGAGTACTCATCTCTAATGATCTAAGTGCTAGAGCCCACTGTAACTACATGGCCAAAAAGGTATTAAGAGTTGTTAACCTAATCTTATGTAGCTTTTTATCTGATAATATTACACTACTAATTAGAGCATACAAGACATTTGCTAGACCAACCGAATACAGCTCATCAGTCTGGAACCCACATTATGTATCTGATATTAACACAGTTGACAAAGTGCAGAAATATTTCACAAGAAGAGTTCTCCACTCCTCTACTCATTGTAGAATACTTTATGCCACCAGAATTGAAATTCTAGACCTAGAAAAACTAGAACTATGCCGCCTTCAGTCCGATCTAAGTATAGTATATAAAATCATATATTGCAATGTCCTACCTGTCAATGAATACTTCAGCTTCAACCATAACAATACAAGAGCAAACAATAGATACAAACTCAAAGTTAATTGCACCAAACTTGATTGCAGGAAATACGACTTCAGCAACAGAGTGGTCAGTGTCTAGAATACTCTACCTGACTCTGTGGTTTCTTCCCCAAACCCAAAACCTTTAACATTGGACTTTCTACTATTGACCTCACCCCTTTCCTAAGAGGTCTGTAGGGGCGTGCATAAGCATACCAACGTGCCTACCATCCCTGTCCTGTTGTTTCTTTTATTTTTCTTATATGTATCCATATATTCATAACTATGTTTTTACTTATACCTATTATTTTATAAGCAATTGACAAACCAAATAAAATAAAAAAATAAAAAATAAGGGTCCTAAATTTGGAGAATGATCAAAGTCATCTTTTTTAGTGCCATTGTAGCTTACCTGCCTTCCATTGAGGACCTGAAAGAGAGGTGGCATTCAGCAGGTTCTGACCAGTTCTGGAGAATCGGGAGCGGAAATTTTGAATAGTTTGGAGAACCGGCAAATATCACCTCCGACTGGCTCTGCCCCCATCTATTCTCCGCCTCCCGAGTCCCAGCTGATTGGCTGGGTCTCCTTTTGTTGCCCTGCAAAGGAGAACAGAGCTGGAAAGCAGGTTAGTCGGGTGGAGAGAGAATGGAGATTTTACAGTATCCTTCCTCTGTCTCACCCGCCAAGCCACATCATGCCCATCAAGCCACACCCATAGAACCAGTTGCAAAAAAATTTGAATCCCACCACTGACCTGAAGGCCACATGAGACAAAAAGAAGGCTGTAAAAATATTTACTCCTCACATCCCAGACATAAACTGTTTCAACTCCTACCCTCAAAATGATGCTATAGAGCACTGCACACCAGAACAACTAGACACAAGGACAGGTTTTTCCCAAATGCCATCATTCAACTAAACAAATAATTCCCACAACACTGTTCAGCTATTTAGTAAGGTTGTATTAACCCTTTTCTACTTTGGCTATAACTTATTGTTTGTATCTTGATGGTTTATATTGTTTTATTTTGTTTCCTAGTATGGTTTATGTTGATTGCTGATTTATGATGAATATATTTTTATGATGACTATGATCATGAGTTATCACTTATATCTTTTATGTGCACCAGGAGTGTCAAACTTGCGGCCTGTGGGCTAGATGCATCATGTGCTGGCCCTGCCCCTGCCCGGTTTAGCAAAGGGGACAAAAGTCCCAATACATCACATGATGCCGCGAGTTTGACACCCTTGATATACACTGAGAACTTATGCATCAAAGACAAATTTCTTATGCATCCAATCGCACTTGGCCAATAAAGAATTCTATCCTATCTTATCTATCATCTATCAATCATCTCTCTATGATTTATCTATCATCTATCTATCAATCATCAATCTTATCTATTTATCTATCATCTATCAATCATCTATCATCTATATCTATCTATCTATCTATCTATCTATCTATCTATCTATCTATCTATCTATCTATCTATCTATCTATCTATCTATCTATCTCCCTACCTCCCTACCTCCCTACCTACCTATGCAAATGGTTATAACTTGAGGATTACCTATAAAACCCTGGCTGTTGCAAAGTGCCTGAATTTGTATCACATAACCATGGAGACATTGTTGGTGGTAAGTGTGAGGACCTGTTCTAAGGTGACTTTTTCAGTGCCATTAAAACGTCAGTCCCTAAAGAAGGGAGTTTTTACTTATTATTTAGTATATGGCATCTACAGAGGTCATGCAAACTTAGTTTAAAAGAGGGGAATTTGGTTTAAACTTGGTTATAGTTTAGTTTAAAGAGGGCAGTTGTTAGCTGCATGCAACTGTTTGGACAACTGTTTACAGTAATAAAATAACATGGTAACAAAACTAAATTGCTCTGAAATATCAATTGCTGTTAAGCCCTAAAAGAGGAGTTAAAGTAATAAGAATCTGTACCCAGAAGTTCACAATTCTATGACCTCTTTGAAGTTTAGAATTATCTGGCCTTCTCCAGATGTTGAGACTCTAGAAAGAATATAGAGAAAAGCAACAAAGATGATTAGTGGACTGGAGGCTAAAACAGATGAAGAACGGTTGCTGGAACAGGCGTTGTTTAATGAAAGGAAGGACTTAGGGTGACATGATAGCAGTATTCCAATATTTGAGAGGCTGCCACAAAGAAGAGGGGGTCAACTTATTCTCCAAAGCACCAGAAGGCAGGACAAGAAGCAATGGATGGAAAGTAATCAAGGAGAGATCCAACCTAGAATTAAATAAACATTTACTGACATTAATTAGTGGAATGACTTGAGATGGGACAATCATTTTCTGAAATTGCATGGGGTCTCTCGCTTGAGTAGGGGGTTGGACTAGAACAGGGGTCGCCAACCTTTTGGACTTCAGAGACTACCAAATTCATAATTTTAAATCCTGTGAGCCATTAATATGAATTTTGATTGATGGTGGCTTGCTGACATTTTCCCAGAGTCTCTGCAGAAAGCAGCAGAGACCCTGGGGAAATCCCCCCAAAAGTCTGCAGGAAAATCCCCCACCCCGTTTTCCTACTGATTGATCATTCTTTATTTGGGATCGCAGGGTACCGTCTCCAGTTTTGTTCTCAGGGAGGGAGGGAGAGAGAGAGAGAGAGAGAGGGAGAGATTTTTGGCTTCATGCAAGGAAAGCAGCAGAAGCAGCAGAAGTCTTTCTTTCTCTCCCCCAAACTTCACCAGAAATGAGTCTTTGCCGACGCAGCCTCTTGGAGCAGGATGCCTTGCAGTGTCCCAAAGACTCATTTCTGGCGGAGTTTGGGGGAGAAAAAGAAAGACTTTTGCTGCTTTCCTTGCATGCGGCCAAAAGCAGAAGAAGGAAGAAGTGGAAAGAAGAAGCCCGGTAGCCAGGCCAGGCACATGGGACGACTGGGGCGAGTTCCTCCCCTCTGCCCTTTCCCCCCTCCCCTCACTACCTTGTGTTGTTCGCAATGCAAGCGATGCAAGTCTTGTGTTTCCAAGGGCCATGTGGGCGGCACAGCCTTGTGTTCCTGCGCAGCCTGGATTAATTGCTTTGGGGGTGACATTTCTCTGCGGACCACCAACATTTTCTTGCGGACCACCAGTGGTCCCCGCCCCACTGGTTGGCGACCACTGGACTAGAAGACAGTTTATTTACTGTCTCTTTAAATTCTGTTATTCTGACAATAACAGTCATGTTATTTAGAGATGCTATTTAAAGAAATCTGACTTAGTACAATCTATGAACCAGATCTGGATGTCAGATTACGAGCAGATCTCATTTGAAAGCTGGTTATTGATGTCTTTACATTTGAAATGACATGTGTATAATTTAAATAATTTTAAGCAAGAGTCTTTAAAATATGAACTGTGGACTTCTAACTGAACTGTTTCTTCAGCATGCCTCGCCATTGGCTGTGCTTCCTAGGGCTGTTGGGAGTTGCATTCAGTAACATGGTGACAGCAGTAGTGCTAGCCAGCTTCTGATTAAAGAGCAGCGATGAAGGAGAATTCCCCGTTTCATGCGGCAGCCCGTTCCACTGGCTGACAGTTCATACTGTTAGGAAATCCCTCTACATCAAGGGTCTTCAAACTTGACAGCTTTAAGACTAGTGGACTTCAACTCCCAAAATTCCTGAGCTAACATGACTGGAGGAGGAATTCTGGGAGTTGAAGTCCACAAGTCTTAAAGCTGTCAAGTTTGAAGACACCTGCTCTAAATGTTTAGCCTGAACCTCCTTTGTAGTTTTAACTGGCTGGTTCTGGGATAACATACACAGAAGAGATTGATAGGCTCTCCTGTCTGAGGAAGGGAAAATAAATCAATTTATTTCTATATCACTGATAGTACTGTACTTGCTTTAAAGTAGTCATTAATAATAATGAATGTTTTTATCCTGGCAAGGTCATTGGTGAGAATCAAGAAAGTAAACACCAGAGAGTACTTTGCTTACTCAAAAGCTCATATGAAACTTGAAAGCACTAATAATTGATGTATGATCATCGCACTTAAGTGAAAAGTCTCAAATGTTATGTTAATTAGGGGCTGCATTTCCAAAACATGCTAAACAGTTGACAGTGGTGGGATCAGCCAACAGGGAGCTGCAGCAGAGGGCCGAAAGAGCCACAGTTTGCAGACCCTTGCCCCATACCATTTCAGACAAATGTTTGGCCAGTCTTTTCTTAAAGTCTCCAGTGCTGGAGCATCCACACTTCTCAAGATAAGCCGTTCCACAGATTAATTGTTTGAACTCTCAGGAAATTTCTTCTTAGTTCCAGGTAGCTTCTCTCCTTGATTTGTTTCCTTCCATTGCTTCTTGTCTTGCCTTCAGGTGCTTTGGAGAATAGGCTGTGGCAGCCCCTCAAATATTGCAACACTGTTATCATGTCATCTCTAGATGGGATGTCATCTGGGATTGGAATCGACATGTAACTTGTCTTTTAAAAGGGGTTGGCTAACATGTTTTTAATAGGAAGGTTTGCTAAGTTGGGGAATATGTATACCATGAATTTTTTAAATGAATATAAAGATAAACAACTCATATTTGTCTGTGAACGATCTGCCAGTTGGTGAACTGAGAAGCCCAAAACAGCCTGAAAGCTTTCTCTCTCTGTGCTGACCTCCTGCCACAAGAATTATAAATTTAAAGATATCCTGGAAAGGTAGCCTGTTGTAGGGGTTACAGCACTAGAAACTGGGAGACTGGGAGTTCAACCAGCTAGAAGTTCAACCATTTCTCTCAGCCTGAGGAAGAAGATCTGAAGGACAAATTGCTTCTGAAAAATCTTGCCAAAAAACATCTCGGGGCCTGTTTATATTATAGTTGCTCGGAGTCAAAAATGATTTGAAGGTACAAAATGAATAAAGAAATAGCCTGGATGTGACAGAGATAGGCAAAATGATGATACTGAGACTGTCCTGTTTCTCACTTTGAATTGAGAAACAAATCACCCCTTTGTTTCTCAGCTGGGAGGAGATGGTATAAAGAAGGGCCAATCACCCATTGGAAACCTCCCAGCAAGTCAGAATTTCAGGGTCTCAAACAGATTTACGTTCCTTCCAGCACCATTGATGAGTCAGGAGCTGTAATTAATAAAAGAAAATATTTTTAGCTCAAGGATAAACAGTGGAATCCTTGGTGCTCTGTGAACTTGGTTGTTTTCTTGCAGACATTTCATTACCCAACTAGGTAATATCATCAGTGCTGGAAGGGAGTGGGGCTTGCTCTCTGTTTGTATACAAGTGCTTGCTTGCCCTGTCAGGGTTGGTGGGAGAGTATTCTTTTTGGTAGTTCCTTGATTAGGGCTGTTTTTAGTTGCAGAAAGTAAGCAACATGAATTTTGAAATTGTTTCATTGCCCAGAGGACACAAAATATTTTCTTGCAACTTAATGACATGAGAGTGCAAGGTGTCTTATTTGTGGAAAGTTGTTCACAAGGCACAAAGCATCCTCATGCCTTCTCCCAAGAAACTGGTGACATCATGGGAACAGAGGGGCAGACAGCAGTGTGTGGAGTGGTTTCTAACTGCAATGATAAATGCTCCTATTTTTCTTTCTTTCTTTCTTTCTTTCTTTCTTTCTTTCTTTCTTTCTTTCTTTCTTTCTTTCTTTCTTTCTTTCTTTCTTTCTTTCTTTCTTTCTTTCTTTCTTTCTTTCTTTCTTTCTTTCTTTCTTATGCCTGATGGCCCTGTGGGAAATGTTCTTTAATTATGTAAATGCACATCTGCAGAGCAGATTGAAAATGAGCAAGGGCAACAAAATTGAGATTTTGAGGGGGATAGAAATAGCTTGCCCTGAGACGAATGGATCTAATGCTCGGGTTAATTATTATTGGAAAAACATACCCCTTGCTTTTAGTTCAAGGGTGGAATTCTTGTACCTAGGATCTCCTTTTTTATTTATGCAATGGATGGTTTTTACTGCTGTCATGGTGATTTTTTTTTTCCAGGTAACTGGAACGCTAGCTCATGTTTCTGAAGTTTCCTTTATTTCACAGTCATCAGGAATTTCCCCCCAAAATAACCATATTAGTAAATTGATGTAAAGGTTTTGTGAATTTAGGTAGGGATTTTTATTTATTTTTTATATGGAAAAGCTATCTCCCCGAAAGTAACAAGATTAGTCAGTTTTGATTTGCCTTACATACAGATAGTCCTTGACTTACAACAGTTCGTTGAGTGATCAAAGTTACAATGGCACTGAAAAATATAACTTACGACTGTTTTTCCTAGTTACAAGCTTTGCAGCATTCTTTTGGTCACATAATGGTCACTCTGTGGTTTCTTCCCCAAACCCCCAAAACTTTAACCTTAGACTGTCTCCTATTGACCTCACCCCTTTCCTAAGAGGCCTGTTGGGGACGTGCATAAGTGCATCAACGTGCCTACCATCCCTGTCCTATTGTTTCTTTTTATTTTTCTTATAAGTATCTATCTCATGTTTTCAAAACTATGTTTATTCTTATACCTGTATCTTGTAAGCGATTGACAAATTAAATAAATACTAAAAAAAATAATAATAATCAGAATGCTTGGCAACTGGTTTGTAGTTATGACTGTTGCAGGTGGGATTCAAATATTTTTACTACTGGTTCTGTGGGTATGGCTTGGTGGGCATGGTGTGGCTTGGTGGGCATTATTCCCTCCCCACCCCACTAACCTGCTTTCCAGCTCTGTTCTCCTGTGCAGGGCAACCAAAGAAGACCTAGCCAATCAGCTGGGACTCGGGAGGCGGAGAAGAGATGGGGGCGGGACCAGTCAGAGATGGCATTTGCTGGTTCTCCAAACTACTCAAAATTTCCACTACTGGTTCTCCAGGACTGGTCAGAATCTGCTGAATACCACCTCTGGTTGCAGTGTCCCAGTGGATCACATGATCCCCTTTTGCGACCTTCTGAGGAGCGAAATCAATGGGGAAGCCAGATTCACTTAACAACCATGTTCCCAACTTAACAACAGCAGGGATTCCCTTCACAGCTGTGGCAAGAGAGGTCGTAAAATGAGGCAATCTCACTTAACAAACGCCTGACTCAACAGCAGAAATCTTGGGCTCAGCTGAAGTCGTAAGTCGAAGACAAGTGGTAAAGAACTTGGAAGCAAACTGGGAAATGTTGATTATATATCTTGACTGCCATTTCTATCCTTTTTTTTCCTCCTTGCTGGGAATTAATCCTTAGGAAGGGCTGCTTTTGTTGGTTTTTAGCATCCTGTTTTTGGTGCTCTCTGGGGAACTTTTCATCCACCCACCACTGGTTTATTTTCGTTTGGCTTCAGGAACTCTGTTGCTGAGGGAAAGATGTTGTTATACCTTTGAAGTGGATGATAAACCTTTTTTAAAAAAGCATGATATAAGATGACCGGACAAAGCAAAGTTACACTGACAGCCAGAGAGGAGAAATAGGATTGTGTGATGTAGACTGAATTTTCTGTCCCGCAAAAATTGCTGATGCTTTGGGTTTAAGCTTCCTCTTCTCTCTAAGGCTGATGGATATCAGCTTATCTAGATCCTTATTTTAAAGATGGATTTGTTATCATCTGACGTTAAAACAGCACAAAAGGATGGATTTCAGAAGCTCTCAAAGCCTGGATCGGAGAGCTATCTTCTGTCCATTTGCTGCTTCCTTGTATTTATGGCCAGCTGCTCCTAAGATTTTTCAAGTAGGAAAAGGCCTGTTGAGAACTTGATCCTCCTTGAACCATCTTGTCTCCTTTTAAAATCATCTCAGTGGGCTGCATCCTAATTATGGGCAGCAAATCTTACTCTCTGATCTGTGAAAAAGCATCTCCTTTAGTTGGCGCTGACAACTTTGGCTGGCATTCCAGCAATGGGAGACAGATGTGATATGTGCAGTGGATGTTTTGATATACCTCCGTTGTTGTCTAAAAGTCCCAATGGCTATACTCTTTCTTCTTCGGAGAAACTGCAGCCTCCTGATTGTTTTAGCTGTCGTTTTTCATATCTTTTCTAGCTCTTTTTATGATAAAGGGTTGGTGACTCGAACAGTCTAGCTTATTCGGTATGATTGGATCAGGGAATAAATATATTGACATTTTTCAGTTCTAATGATTGTGAAATCTGTTTTTCTTTTTCCGTTCTCTCCCATCTATTTACTTCCTCTCCTCCTCCTCTTTTATCTCGTTCCCCTCCCCTCCTCTCTTGCCTTTCTTTTGTCTTCCTTTCCTTCTCCTCTCCTTCTCCTCCCCCTTTCCTTTCCTCTCTCCTCTCTTCTTCTCTCCCCTTCTTTTTTCTTCCTTTTCCATCTCCTCCCCTCCCTTCCTCTCCTCCTTTTATCTTCCTTTCCTTCTCCTCCCCTCCCCTTCTCTCTCCTCATCTCCTCTCCCTCTCCTCTCCTTCTCCTCACCTCTCCTCTCCTCTCATTATTTTTTCATCTCCTCCTCTCCTCTCATTCTTTTTTCTCCCCTCCCCTCTCCTCCTCTGTCTCCTGCACACTAGGTTAACAAATTCATTGGGCTGAGTAACATGTCCCAAGATCCCTTTCCTGATTTACCAAGGCAGGTTCTGATCCCATTAGATTGGTAGGTAAGATCTGATCTTTTTTTGTGCCAAGAGGCACAAAAGTGATTTCTCAGAGGGGAGATTCACCTGTAGTCCAAGGAGACTGGGGGGGTAGCCCTAAACATAGAGATGCCCAGAAAAAAAAATGGAGGAAAAGCCACTAGGTTATTATTATTATTTTTCACATCATCTGACGAAGGCTGGGGTGAATGATGGCTGCGGTGAAATGGAAGGTGGGGAAATGAAATATCCTGAAGGAAGCAGCACATCTGACTGACTGCATGTCTGAGTAGGAGCCTTCTACTTTGCCACATTTTCTTGCAATGCTGGCTTGTAGTTCCTGGTCTGCAGATGGGAGCTGAAAGCAGGTTTTCCATTCAGCCTTTCCCCTCCTTTTGTTCTTATCCTTAAATTGATTCTATTGTCCCTCTCTTTCCAATGAATAAGTGAATTCCACTGAACTTTCATCACAACCATGATAAACTCCACAAGCCAGATATTAAAATAAATGAGCTTCGGGAACTGCAAGTGCAAAGCATCCAAATTAAATCCCTTCCAGGGCGTGAAGGTTTTTGAAGCTTTTGAAAAGCTCTCCAAATGGAAGCCTTCATCAACCTTGCTAAGGTCCTTTGACCCAACATAGTGACTGTACTCACCTGGGGTGCTAAACCTTCATATGGTTGGTTTAGTTTTGCCTCAGTGCCATCTCTGAAACACGATATACAGGTAGTCCTCGATTTATGACTGCAAGACCAACATTCCTGTTGCAAAATGAGCCATTTATAAAGTGAATTTTGCCCCATTTTACAACCTTTCTTGCCACCGTTGCTACGTGAATCACTGCAGTTGTTAAGTAAGTAGCACGGTTGTTAAATGGCTTCCCCATTGACTTTGCTTGTCAGAAGGTTGCAAAAAAATGATCACATGATCCCAAGACACCGATACTGTCATAAACATGAACCAGTTGCCAAGCATCTGAATTTTGATCATGTGACCAGGGGGGTGCTACAATGGTCCTAAGTGTGAAAAACAGCAATGAATCACTATTTCAGTGCCATTGTAACTTTGAATCAGAGGTGGTATTCAGTAAGTTCTGACCAGTTCTGGAGAACCAGTAGTGGAAATTTTGAGGAGTTCAGAGAACCGGCAAATACTCCCTCTGATTGGCCCCGCCCGCATCTATTCTCTGCCTCCTGAGTCCCAGCTGATCGGCTGGGTCTTCTTTGGTTGCCCTGCACAGGAGAACGGAGCTGGAAAGCAGGCTGGTGGGGTGGGGTGAGAATGGAGATTTTGCCATGCCCACCAAGCCATGCTATGCCCACCAAGCCACTCCCACCAAACTGGTAGCAAAACATTTTGAATCCCACCACTGCTTTGAACAGTCACTGAATGAATTGCTGTAAGTCAAGGACTACCTGTATAACTTGAGTCAGACAGGGCATTTTAACAAACTGTAATTAAAGCAAACCGTGATTTATCAAGTCAATAACAGCCAGGGTTACTACAGCTGAATCACCAATCTTTTAATGGATGCAGTTGAGATGCCATTTACAGATTATCTGTCCAGGATATTCAAATATTTCAACTTCGTGCTTTTTGGACAATTGCATTAAATATGCCTGTCTCAGTTGGAGATTATGAGAGTTCCAATTAAATTAGGAAAAGCTGATTAGCTGCAAACTGAGATTCTTGAAATTCCAATGGAAGGGAATATATGTAGGTCGGAGTTGAACTGTGGAATTCTAAGTGCTCTCTGAGCTTTGTTGTTTGCCTGGTTGTTTTCTCGCAAACCCCACACCCACTTCCACTGATGATATTTCATAGTTGGGTCATGAAATGTCTACAAACAAACAATCAAGCTCAGAGCACCAGGACTATCACATACTTGAAATTTTCTCTTTGCTCACTAAATGCATGAAATTTTCACTGAAGAATAATCCTATTGTGAATTTGTGTTGCTGTATTTTACAACTGCCATGCATTTCTCATTGTTGGTTATGCTTCCTGCAACCATTTAGTCACATTTCTGGAGTTCCTTTACCTCAGATGTAGAAGCAGGGTTTCATTATTTGAATTCTATCCTACTTGGGATGTCCTCCTTAATTTTAAGGTTTTCCTTAAAATTAGACAAAAACTGAAGCAGTGGAATCATAATATAAGAACCATGATGCAACACAATACTTTTGTCAATAAATTAGCCAGAAACTAATTTTAAAGAGCTAATCTTGATCCTCGCATTTTATTTCAGCTCCCAGACAGATCACGTGGAACACAAAAGAGACATCTTGGTGCATATTCCTGTTTATTTTTATGGCTGCGCCTAAAAAGCAGATATTTTCCATTGCATCTGCAATATTCTATGTTGGTTTCTTAAGTTTCAAAGCAAGCTGTGCCCTAAGGGTGTGCTTGCATCCCCTTTGCCTTTGATCTGCAGAATATTTTACACTAGATTTATCATTAACTTATTTTCATTCTCCACGAATAATTTTATTGATTAACTACAGATTCCTGCATGCTAAATGTTAACGCCAAGGTTCCCCCTTGAATTGAACTGGGGAAATCATTTCAAAGGAAATGTATCTAGTTGCTGTTGTACAATTAACAAGCTTCCCACCTTCTTCTGGGAAAGTAGGTGGCCCAGAACTATTTCTGGATCAACATCAGCCTTTGAATTGCCTTCACTTTAATCTTCAAGAGCCACACAGGATACCTTTGATCTTTGGCCAGCCAGCTATGTTATTTTCACTCTTGCCAGTCTGGTGGTTGGGGATGAAGGAAGTTGTAGTCCCACCACCTTTGAAGGACCTCAATTTAGAAAACTTTGCGGAGGTTTGCACAGATTATAAAGGAGTAAATGAATTGCCCAGTTGTGATTACACCCATTAGCTTATAGGATACATGTAGAACATAGAACAATAGGGTTGGAAGGGATTCTACTTCAACCCCTGCTTGAGAACCTCCAGTGATGAAGCACCCACAACTTCCGGAGGCAAGCTGTTCCACTGGTTAATTTTTCTCACACTAGGACATTTGTTCTTAGTTCTAGTCCTCTCAATGATTAATTTCCATCCATTGCTTCTTGTCCTCCCTTCAGGTGCTTTGGAGAATAAGTCAACCCCTTCTTCCACACCACCAAGCCCTGCCATGCCCACCAAGCCACACCCACAGAACCGGTAGTAAAAAATTTTGAATCCCACCACTGCTCCCCATCCCACTAACCCGCTTTCCAGCTCCGTTCTCCTGTGCAGGGCAACAAAAGAAGACCCAGTCAATCAACTGGGACTCGGGAGGCGGAGAATAGATGGGGGCAAGGCCAGTCAGAGGTGGTATTTGCTGGTTCTCTGAACTACTCAACATTTCTGCTACCGGTTCTCCAGAACTGGTCAGAACCTACTGAATACCACCCCTAATTTACTTTCCAGACCCCATCTTTGTTGTCCATCTTTGTACACTCTTTCTAGGGTCTTTTTTTCGTATTGTGGTGACCAGAATTGGACACAATATTCCAAGAGTAGTTTCACTTGTATAAAGTTGTGCTGTCCAGACAGTTTAGAGTTAATGGGATTTGGGATAGTTAGTTAGGAATTGTGAGCTGTCCCCTTAAGGGAATGCATCATGGTAAATGTAATTAAGGTATCCTGGGAAATGTAGTTCATGTCATGTGGTCACATCTGGATTGGTCACTAAATTGACCCTTGATGGGTTGGGGGAGGCTCCCTCACTCTTGCCTGAATCCACCATACCATGCAGTCGCTTCAATCATCATGGGGTTGAGGCTTTATTATCTTTCTACTGTTCTGCTTATTAATGTTTGGATGACATAAAGCAGACAGATCAACTCCACAAAGCATCCATACAAAGTTTTTGTGTGTAACATACAAAGTTCATCAGGCATCCTATCTACTCACATTTATGATGAGGTTCTTCTTAATGTCCAATCCTTTGCATATCTGAATTGTGGTGTAGAAAGATGGTTACCTCTTTCATCCCATATCGTAGGGGCAGGGGGTAGAGCTGCTACCATGAGGCTGTGTTCAGGCAGTGGTGATTAGAGGGCTAATCAATCAGGAAGATTAATGGCTTCTTAAGTTCTTTTTGTGGCAGTTGGTTGATTACTGAGTTGGTCTTTGAGAATCATCCAATTATTGGAAAATAATATTCCTTTGTGCTTATTAGACCAATGATTGATCAGCTGCTCTGGGATTATAAATACTTTGTTCATAAATGCCATCTGTCTGGTGTGTTTTGTATGAGGGAAACAAAATACCAGGATAATTAAAAGTGAACAATGTAAGAAGTGTTCTTCCGAAGGTAGTGAAATGTATTACAGAAGAGTCCTGGTGGCATAGTGGTTAGAATGCAGCATTGAAGGCTAACTCCACTGACTGCCAGTAGTTCAATTCTGACTGGCTCAAGATTGACTCAGCCTTCCATCCTTCTGAGGTTGGTAAAATGACAACCCAAATTGTTGGGGTCAATATGCTGACTCTGTAAACTGCTTAAAGAGGGCTGTAAAAGCATTGTGAAGCACTATATAAATCTAAGTGGTTGTCAGGATTCCAACCAGTGCCCTAACCTAATTAAGAGTCTCAAGCGAGTCTCAATAAAAATCCAGTCTTTTATTAGGAACACCATGTCTACATTACCAAGGAGGTGAAGCCAACTCTGACTTCATACCCTTCGCCCCTTGCCTCTGACCCTGTTTTCCCCTTCCCCCCAAAGTGTGTCACCTGATCATATTCCCCAATGAGGTAATTTCACAGGTTATAGAAGTCACTGTCTCCAGGCATTGCTGGAATCTGTTGGAGATGACCTTGACTTACTCGGCCAGACTGGTTGTGTTATGACTGACAAGAAAATTCCTTGGTGCAGCTGCAAGGCATGATTTCCCATCCCCCTGCCTATGGCAACTCGGGAGCAGGTCAGGGAAGCTTCACCAGTTGCAGTGGCATTGCCAGCACGATTACAGTGGTACCTTGGTACTAGAATGCTTCAAAAACCATCAAATTTGGTTCTTGAAGCATTTTGTTGTGATCATGTTATCCCGGGACTCGTACTTTGTTTGGTACTCTATGCGTTACGATAAAAAGAGGGGGATGGCTGTGAAGAATGGACAGAGCTGGGAAGATCACTCCAAAGGAAGCGGGGAATAGCCACAGAGTGTGGACAGGAAGTCGACCATACTGGGAAGGTCACTGACATAGGAAAAGGGACAGATAGGAAATCCTTCCCAGTGGAAACAAAGGGTTGTGTGGTAAGTCATTTCAATTGTTTGGTATGTGTCATTTTTAATACTCTCCGCACTTCCCGGAACCAATTACCAACGAGTACTGAGGTACTACAGTATTTGCTTTGCAGACTCATTAAAAGGCATCCTCCTTTTGGGGAAGAACATGAAAATCCAGAAGAGTTTATTTTTTTTCTCAAAGCCTAAAAAAGCAAAAGATTCACAGCAATATGTGGAACTGTATTCCTTAGCAAATAAAGCCAAATATTTTTTGCAATCTCTCTTTTCAATATATTTCTTTCTAGTCCAACACTTTTACAAAGACTTTTGGGTACTTTTTTTAAAATCAACACTACTGCAGGCCATCTGGTTCCTGGCAGAAACACAGGGAGTTTGAAGCAGAATCATCCTTTCAAAAGAAAATGGCAAGAAGTTGTTAAGGTCTTGGGATTTATGAGCCAACCAGCAATGAAGCTGACCAGATGTGGATGATGCAATAAGAATGAATCAGCATAGCATGGGTATGTCCCGTTAAGATTGTGTATGGGTTCTATCCCTTTAAGAGGTGCTTATGTAAAGACAGCCATTAGAGGGTGTGTCCTCTCTCTTTTTGTCCGGTATTCACTGCAGAGTTCTCCATGTAGAGTTAAAAGAAAGATTGCTAGTAAGGTATTTTGCCTACCATGTATATTTCTGTATATAACTGTTGCATATAAACCACTGCTAAATGTCTAAGTCTCTGTGTGCTGAATTTTGCTCCTGGGTTGTCCCATAATAGTAGTCACGCTGCAAACGCTCCAACAGAAGTCCCACTCATAATGACTGCTGCAGGGTCCCCATAGTAACATAATCAAAACTTGGGCCCTTGACAACTGGCCTGCATTTATGACAATTGCACTGTCCTAGGGACATGGGATCACTATTTGTAACCTTTCCAGCTGCCTTTGACAAGCAAAATCAATGGGGGAAGCCAGATTCACTTAATGACCCCATGATTCATTTAACAACTGCAGTGATTTGAGCAATTTTGTAAGGGTTATTGACAATTACCAGCAATTATGTTTTAATAATATCAACCACGGTTTCATTTTTTTTTTAAAAAGAAGACTTCCCTAGAGTGATTCTTAGGATTTCATGGGTATTTTTATCCAGCTTTATCAGCAGCAGATTGCAAATGTTTCATAACTGATGTCTTTTGGGATGTTTTATTAATTTCCCCAAAGATTGTCATGCACCAATTGGGCCCAACTCTGCTTAGCTTTTCATAGCCTATGTCATCCAGGCCTGCTACCTTATTTAAATAAAGATACTCATGATTCATGCTCCCCCCTCCCTTTTTTTTTTTTTTGACTATACAGACCCAACTATCTGGCTGTCATCGCAAAGATAGGGAAGTGGTCGCTGCATTTTCCCAGGATTTTTTTGACTTCCAGTCTAGTCTCAGCTCTGCTATTCTGTGACTCTATCCATATTCCAATCATAGCCAGTGCTGTGCAGCAATAGCAGTAGCACTTAGACATATACCACTTCACAGTGCTTTTACAGCCCTCTCTAAGCAGTTTACAGAATTGGCCTCTTGCCCCCAACAATCTGAGTCCTCATTTTACCCACCTCGGAAGGATGGAAGGCTGAGTCAATCTTGAGCCTGGTGAGATTCAAACTGCCAAATTACAGACAGCTGGCAGTCAGCAGAAATAGCTTGCAGTATTGCATTCTGACCACTGCACCACCGTGTAGCATCTAAGTTCAGTGAATAACAGAATAATAGAGTTTGAAGGGACCTTGGAGGTCTTGTAATGCAACCTCCTGCTTGAGCAGGAGATCCTATACCATTTCAGACAAATGGCTGTCCAGTGTCTTCTTCAAAGCCTCCAGTGATGGAGCACTCACAACTCCTGAGAATTGTTCTGCCATGAAACTTCTCCTTAGTCCTAGGTTGATTCTCTCCTTGATTAGTTTCCATCCAATGCTTCTTGTTCTTCTCTATATTACAATGCTCCCTCTTCTCTGTGGCAGCTCTTCAAATGTTGGAAGGCTGCTATCATGTCACCCCTGGTCCTTTTCATTAAATGAGACATAAACCTGTAACTTGGCCACCTAATGAGAATGAAAGACTCACTGAAGAAGAGCCTAATGCTGGGAACAATTGAGGGCAAAAGAAGAAGGCGACGGCAGAGAATGAGGTGACTGGATGGAGTCACTGAAGCAGTTGGCATGAGCTTAAATGGACTCCAGAAGATAGTAGAAGTTAGGAAGGCTTGGAGGAACATTGTCCATGGGATCGCGATGGGTTGGACACGACTTCACAACTAGCAACAACAAACATTGTTGGATAAATCTTCTGGAGACTGGAGTTGAAGGCCTTTCAGTGAATGGTAAACCAGGGATTAGCCAATGTGCCCTCTGTAGCCAATTGTACTTGTGAATAAAATGATGGCAAAAAAAAATGCAGATGTTCCATCCCCACCCCCCCATACACTTCAGAAAAGAGAGTGTTGGTTTGTATCTGCAATCAGGATGTGTTCAAGTCCACCACTTCAAGAGATATCTTCGGATGGTTTTTTTTCGTACTTTGAAGAATGGCATCTTACAGCAAGATGCCTGGGCTTTCTTTGTCTCTGAAATTCATTAGGAAAATCACAGTAAAAGGAGTTGTTGGAGAAGAAATTCAATGGTACAGGATAAAGAGCTGCCCTTTCTCGGGAAAGCTAATTAACCTTCTGTCCTTCAAAGAAAAAATGAATGGAGGCAAGATGTCTCCTGCAAGACATTCAAAATCCTTTCACTGATCTTTAAATGCCACGAATTTAGCACATTTTAGCCTGTGCTGGGAAATTAGCATAAGAAGAAGGGAGGGGGAGCCAGCTAGGCAGGAGGGGGGGAGGAAATTGTCTGAGAATCCCTTTGTTCCCTTGAAAAGGAAGAAACGTTCTTTTTATACTAATGACTTCAAAGAGTGTCAGGACCAACTTAAAAGTGTTCCTTAAATATTGAACCTGCAGTGATAAATCTCGATATTCTATAGGTGGTAGTTCAGGCCATATCAGCTTCATGGGATTCCTTTTATTCTCCTAGAGAAATTGTCTTCCTTTTTATTCTGCTTTTCCACCAGTGAGTTTCGAGTAAGGTTATGGATTGCTTCCTATGCCTTTATCTGCAAAACAGCTTTGTGTAGTCAAGCATAATTGGATCAAAATGCTTTTATGTTGTTTTCCTTTGGATATAACTCCCTTATTAAAATAGGTTCCAAGGGAGTCGATAATAAAGGGGAGGGGGGAAATTAAAGGATGTCTCTATGTGAATTGATACAATATCAAGGAACAGGGAAATATATATAGGCAGTCTTCACATTGTGACACAATCTTTGGACCATACCCTGTAGGAATAGAATAGAATAGAATAGAATAGAATAGAATAGAATAGAATAGAATAGAATAGAATTCTTTATTGGCCAAGTGTGGTTGGACACACAAGGAATTTGTCTTGGTGCAAATGCTCTCAGTGTACAGAAAAGAAAAGATACATTCATCAAGAGCCAAGAATCACCAGGTACAGCACTTAATGATAGTCATAGGGTACAATAGGCAATCAAATCATACTTGGAAACAGTCCATATAAATCATAAGGATACAAGCAGGGGTGGGATTCAAATTTTTTAACAACCGGTTCTGTGGGTGTGGCTTAGTTGGGCATGGCTTGTGGTCATGTGACTGGCTGGACGTGGCCAACTCAATGTCACTCACATTGAGGCATGCTTCTCCTTGCCTGGCGCCTCATGACTGTGGGGATGCTGCAGTCGTAAGTGTGAAAAATGGTCATAAGTCACTTTTTTCAGTGCCTTTGTAATTTTGAATGGTCACTCCACACAAGCAAAGTACCAGCAAAGGAGGGAGAAAAAAACTCCAGAGAAATTCCTGAGATAGGAAGTCTAGTCCTGCCAAGAATGTAATCAGGGTTAACGGAGAGGCAGTTTCTGTAAGCAACACCAGAATGTTTCCTTCCTGCCTTCCTTACAGGATTAGACCAGGAATTTCTTCTAATAACCAGTTCTCTGAACTGTTTAGAATGCTAACAACTGGTTCTAGCAAATAGGTGTGAACCTGTAGTATCCCACCCCTGGATACAAGCAACAAAGTTACAGTCATACAGTCACAAGTGGGAGGAAATGGATGAAAGGAAAGATGGGAGGATTAATAGTAATAATAGTGCAGGCTTTGTAAAAAATTGGACAGCGTTGAGGGAATTATTTATTCAGCAGAGTGATGGCAGAGTGAGGTTGGTAGCCATTGTTTTTTCTGCAGTCCTAATGGGATGGTTTTCTTTTCCTTGAGGAAGAACAAAATGTTTCGGTTTCCATCCAAGAAACTTCATCAGTTGTGATGGGGAGGGGAGGGATGTAGGATAGGTACTGATACCTGAGACTGGGTGCTTAGAGATGGAAGGATAGGTGCTGACTTGATAGGGGAGTGGGTTTGTGGAAGGATTTTATTTCTTGGCAGACATCTGGTCCATTAGCACTCTCTGTGAGAGCTCTTGAGGCCATTTGATGGTTCATCCCTGCCCTCAGAGTACAATTGTTTGTGGAATCTTTTTGGCACCCTATCTCCACTCTACTAAGGAGATACGTCTGGCAGGACCCAGAAGAAAGGCCTTCTCCATGGTGGGTCCCTCCCTCTGGAACATCTCTCCATAAATTAGACTGCACCCCATTCTAACACTCTTTCAGAAGGCCCTGAAAACGTGGTTCTACCAGTGGGCCTGAGGAACCTAGAACGGGATGGAGCCCATTAAATGGCTGGTATGAATGTGTGTTGTCGCCAGGGTGGTGGGGTTATTATTTTATTTATTTATTTATTTTATTGCTTTTATATTGTGCTTTTATGCCCCGTAAGCCATCTTGAGTAGCCATGGGTGACTGGGCAGCAATATAAGTTTTCTAATGAAATAAATAAAAATACAGCACAACTCTTGCAGCAGTACCAAGAAGATTCCAGAATCAACTGCACCCTAAAGGGAAAGATAAATGGCCAAGTGGCCTCAAAATTAACAGGTTAATATTGGAAGGGACCTTGTAGGTCATCTCGTCCAACCCCCCACCCAAGCAGATCCTACACCATTTCTGACAGATGGCAGTCCAATCTCTTCTCGAAAGCTTCCAGTGATGAAGCTCCCACAACTTCCAAAGGCAACTTCTTGTCCTATTGGTTGATTTCTCTCACTGTTAGAAAATTTCTCCATATTTCCAGGTTGAATCTCTCCTTGTTCAGTTTTCATCCATTATTCCTAGTCTGGCCTTCGGGTGCCTTGGAAAATAGCTTGACCCCTTCCTCTCTGGGGCAGCCCCTCAAATATTGGAAGACTGCTATTAGGTCCTTCTCTTCACTAGTTCTGACAGAAACTGCTAACGGACCAAATGATTGCAAAGAAACATAATTTTTCCACCCACCCACTCCCCAGTCTGGTCAGAACTTATCCTTCCATTCCCGCTCCCCATCATAAATGATAGTTTTTTTGATGAAAAACAAAATTTTTGTTCTTCTTAAGAGGAAGAAATATTCCGTCTATCCTAGCCATGAGGGGTGGAATAAAACGCAACCAGGACATTAAATATCGTTGTTTGAACCAGGACAAATTAAAAAAAACCCCACTACTTTATTTGGATTACAAGAACAATGGACCAATGTTGCTTTTCCTGAGGCTGTGAGCAGGTAGAGATATCATATATTATTGCCTTCAAGGCAAAAAAAAGGCATGATATATTAAAAGTCCCAACTAAGTTTAACAAAGTCAGCTTTGAGTGTCAGTTACTGTTTATTTGGGTAAATTAGAGATAAAATCATTTCTTCCATAACTACAGGTGGTGGATTTATATTATTTTTAATTGTTTGTTGAGCAGCCCAGAGTCATATATTAAAATGGGCATCTCTGTAACTAGGAATAATAATTAATTTCCCTTGCTCTGTATCAAATTAAAAAAATGCAATGGAAATGTGCAATTGCCTCTAGCAATATTTCATTTTATTTATTAATTCCAGGAACTTTACTCCATTTAAATCTCATGATTATAGTGCAGTGGGTGTTTGCATTAGAAATTTCAGACTAATTGTCTTTGATTTTTTGGTTCAGTGAGAACTGTAGGAAATCAGCTTGTGCTCTGCTGCTTGTTATTTTAAATGTTTGATTTGATTTGGGATGCAATTTCAGGGTTTTTTTCTTTTAAAATGTTAATCTCTATTCAAGTTGTGTTTCCTACAATGCATGCTATCTACCTGTCTGATAAAAGAGAATGTAGTTTCAATTTTTTTTTACATTATATTGTTTTTATTTCCAATGGATTTAAGGTTCTCAGGGATCAAGTTGATGAACACCGTTCCTCTCTTTGGGCTTAATCTATGAAGTTTATTTGGAAGGTGCATTTGAAAATTTATATTCTAATCCCAGGAACAAAATGCTGATTGATTGACTACTCAGAGTGAATGGGGCTATATCCTGATGTTGTTGGAAATAACTGGGTTTTTTTTCATGGATATGAAAGCTGGTAGATTTTGGCTCTGAAAAGAGGTGCTCTGGTTTATATTATATTAGTATCATGTTGTTTGGTAGGAAAGGATTTAGACTAGTTTTCTATGCTTAGTCCATTCCTACACTAGATTCTCTATGTTGGGTTATGTGCAGTTCCATATACAGTTACAGAAGCCGTAGGAAGATATTACATATGGGGAGGCTTTATTGTTTGAACTAGGAAATTTGTCCCCTTTGGAAATCGGGAGCATTGTACAGTCTGTCTTTCTTTCTTTCTTTCTTTCTTTCTTTCTTTCTTTCTTTCTTTCTTTCTTTCTTTCTTTCTTTCTTTCTTTCTTTTCTGTATGCAAATTGGGTTACTCCAAAACAAGCAAATCTGATTGGTCAACTAAAGTAAGCATTGGATTGGTTCACTAAGAACCAATCCAAATAAAGTAAAAAAGGCGGCAAATTCGATCAGCTGCCATTGGTTACAAGCCGGCAGGCTAGCCTGTATAAAAGGCTGCCGCTAAGTCGGCCAACCATTCCGTTTTACTGACTCTTGTAAATAAAGACCTTTTGTTGTTGGAACCCGGTCTACCTCGTGTTTTTCCGAATAAAACACTGGCGACGAAGGTGGGATCGTCCTGAACACGAAAACCGCACGCGGTGATAAGAAGCCCAGATGACAACAAAGATGCCTGGAAACAACGCACCGCCCGCACCCTTCAACCCCAATGAAGAGGATTGGGATTCCTATGCAGATCGCTTCCAAATGTATCTGGAAAGCAATGAAATGGAAGGAATTCCAGAGCAACGTAAGAGAGCTGTGTTCCTAACACACTGTGGGCCAACGGTTTTCAAGATGGCAAAGGCTCTAGCGAAGCCCCAAGATGTCAAACAACTAACGTGGCCAGAATTGCAACAAATTCTCAAAGCACACTACGCTCCGATGGTGTCAAACTTAATAAAGCGACACGAATTCTACAGGAGAGACCAGAGAGAGGGAGAGACCGTCGCCGATTTCATTGCTGCACTTCGACAAATAGGTGGTGAGTGTGAATTCTCAAACCTCGACGAGGCAATGAGGGATCGAGTGGTGTTGGGGTTGAGAGACTCGACCACACAGAGTAAATTACTCAACAAACCCAACATCAGTGTAGCCAAAGCTATCAAGGAAGCCACAGCCGCCGAAGCCGTGAAAAAGTCGGCTGTCACTATGAAGAAAATGAACACGCATAGTGATGAAACGAACCCAACCAAAGACAAAAAACAATCTACCACCACCACGCATTATGAAGAGTATGGCGAAACACCTGACAATAGCGAAGAAGACGACGAGGTCCACTGCCTATACACTAACAGAAAAGAGCGCGAAAGAAGAAATTGGCAGGAATGCGCTGGCTGCGGAGGAAACCATCCCCGAGCCGAATGCAGATTTCTCGATGCCATCTGCAGGATCTGCAAGAAATGAGGGCATATCGAAAAAGTCTGCAGAAACAAAAAATACTACAGCCCAACAAGACGCAGAAATTCCCCAACACGAGCTGAGCCTAAACAAGCTGAGAGAAAGTGGCAACAAGAGAAGCGAGCCAATACACACCAAACTGTCATTATAAAGAGCGCTCAGACGGAAAGTGGGAAGAAAGTTAAAATCATTGTAGAAATTGAAGGGAAGCCCTGCAAGATGGAAGTAGACTCGGGGTCCTTTCTCTCTGTGGTATCGTGGGACACAATAAAACAGCTAGTCCCAGATATCAAAACCAAAGAACTAAAGAAGCAGCACCTAACTCTCAAGGACTACCAGGGAAACCAAATCCCTGTAGTTGGCATGGGACATTTCCGAGTTACCTACAAAGAACACGTCAAAGTGCTACCGCTGACCATAGTCGACAGAGACAGACCAAGTCTCCTGGGCATCGAATGGTTCGCACCATTGGGCATCGGGATGACCGGGATCGATCGAGTGACTGCAACCGGCTGGGAAGAAGACCTCATCCGGGAATTCCAGGACGTTTTTGACGGCTCACTTGGCAAGTATCGGGGAAATCCCATTTCTTTCAGTTTAAACCCCCAAATAGCCCCACGAAAATGAAAAGCCTTGCAAGAAGTTATGTTTGGTGGCCGGGTATTGATAAGGACATAGAATATTGGGTAAGCTCGTGCAACAAGTGCCAGGGAATTAGACCGTCCCCGCCTAAAAGCACCCATTAGAGACTGGGAAACCCCGCAAGGCCCTTGGTCAAGAATCCACATCGATTTCGCAGGTCCTACCAAGGGGCATACATTTCTGATTGTCGTTGATGCCTATTCTAATTGGCTAGAAGTAAAAATGATGCCATCAACGACAACAGAAACTAATCAAACAACTAGACAACCTTTTTGCCACCCATGGTCTACCGGACGTCCTCGTATCAGATAATGGGCCACAGCTAACCAGCCCACACTTCGAACAATACCTAGCCTCCCTAGGTATCAGACATGCCCTAACCGCGCCGGCTCACCTGGCCGCAAACAGCAGGGCGGAGAGAATGGTCCGGTTTACCAAAGAGGGATTAGAAAGAATGGACACCGGTGATGTCCAACAGAAAATAAACCGATTGCTCACTCTCCAACACATAACGCCCAGTACCACGACCAACAAATCCCCAGTAGAATTGCTCATGGGGAGGAAATTAAGATCACACCTGGATAGGTTGCACCCAAATTTTACACCAGAAAACCCCCCCGACTCCTCCACACGATTTAGGAAATTTGAAGTAGGCAAGTTGGTTTACGCCAAAAACTTCACCGGGGACCCTGTTTGGCTACCAGGACAAATAACGCAAATAACAGGCCCCAAATCCTACCGGTTAACAATTGACGACGGCAGGGAATGGAAGCGGCACATAGACCAGCTCCGTTCCCGAAACATAGAACAAAATACAGACATACACCCATACATAGAAAAAGCCGGTGATGGACAAACCAAAGGGGGGGGGGGAAATGCGAGAAACCAATAAAGAACCGATACAAACAAAAACCAAAGAGACTAACAAACAAAAAGAGCAAATAAAAGACTCACTGTTTGAAGAGACTTGCGTGAAGAGCCCATCGGAAGGGGACAGCCAGGCCAGCTCGACCTGCCCGGAGGAAACGGGAGGGAGCGGCAAAACCGCCGGCCTAAGAAACTCAGGCGGCAGAATGGCTGACTCACCCTTCCAGACGGTTCCAGAGAGAAGGACGGACGACACAGCAGCCCCATCCGAACAGGTCGAAGTCTCTGCCGAAAGTGAACTGCGCAGGTCCAGTCGAGTCAGGAAAAGCCCTGCCTACCTGCGCGACTACATCACCACGTAGGACTGAACCAAGGGGGGAGGGGTGTTCTGTATGCAAATTGGGTTACTCCAAAACATACAAATCTGATTGGTCAACTAAAGTAAGCATTGGATTGGTTCACTAAGAACCAATCCAAATAAAGTAAAAAAGGCGGCAAATTCGATCAGCTGCCATTGGTTACAAGCCGGCAGGCTAGCCTGTATAAAAGGCTGCCGCTAAGTCGGCCAACCGTTCCGTTTTACTGACTCCTGTAAATAAAGACTTTTCGTTGTTGGAACCCGGTCTACCTCGTGTTTTTCCGAATAAAACACTTTCCTTCTTTCTTTCTTTCTTTCTTTCTTTCTTTCTTTCTTTCTTTCTTTCTTTCTTTCTTTCTTTCTTTCTTTCTTTCTTTCTTTCTTTCTTTCCTTTTTATTTTTTTTTAGTAAATAACTTAAAGTGGCAAACGCACAAAATGCAACTTCATCTTCCTATTTTCCCCAAAACAACAACTCCAAGGTAGGTTGGGCTGAGAGAGAGTGAGTGGCCCAAAGATACCCAGCCAGCTTTCATGCATAAGATGGAACTAGATTTCAACATCCCTTGGTGGTTGGCCCAAGAATCCAGTCGTACCTATGTCTAAGGCAGGTCTAGAACTCACAATCTCTTGGTGATTGGACCAAAGTCACCCAGCTGTCTTTCCTATCTAAGGTGGGACTAGAACTCACAGACTCTTGGCTTCTAGTCTGATGCCTTAACTAGGCCAAACTGGCTCTCAAATTAGTTCAGATAGTCCTCCACTTACAACCACAACTGAGCCCAGAATGTATGTTGCTAACTGAGAAATATGTTAAAGGAGCCTTGTCCCATTTTACAACCTTTCTCGCCACGCTTGTTCAGTGAATCATTGTAGTTGTTCAATTAGTAAGATGGTTGTTAAGTGAATCGTTGCTTGTCAGAAGATCTCAAAAGAGGATCACATGACCCTGGGACACAGCAACCGTCATAAATATGAGTCAGTTGCCAAGGATTTGATTGTAAATCATACGACCATGGGGGATGCTGCAGTGTTGTAAGTGTGAAAAATGGTCATAAGTCACTTTTTTCAATACCGCTGTAACTTTGAACGGTTGCTAAATGAACTGTTGTAAGTCGAGGATTACCTCCTGTATTTCCCATCACTACTGGCTCCTTATTGATTTGATTTACAGCTTTTCTACACAGAAGCCACTCACTGAGTTTCCACTGCGAAATGAATGGAAGCGAGAGACGCCAAGGGATAGAGCAAATTACGTAATGCAGACAATGTGAATCATAGCCAAGAGTGGCTTTCCTTTTTACTGGAAGTTCAAATTATGTGCTGCATTACACATTTTGTTCTCTCTTCAGGCCAGGGACTAAAGAACCTAAACTGGGAATCCATGCGATTTGATGGTCAAAACAACCCGATATTTTGTACTACAATTTACCAGAATTTTGGATAGCCTGGCATGAGGTTTGTTCTAAAGATATGGATCTTTCTTTGGCACCATCTGTGGAATGGGGCCGAACAAATCATTTTGAAGACTTTTTTTTTAGATAATAAACTTTATTAACCTTTTGTGCATTTTAAAAATAAAACAAAAATAAATCATGACATTAACAGTTTTGTGACATCCATCTCATCCATTTTTATCTTTTGTGCATATTTACAAATATATACAATTTTGTGTGAATATATACATTTAATCTATAAATTGCTTATCTTTAATTTCTTCATTTTCTATGTGTCTTAATTTGATCCAATTATACCATTTTTCCCAAATTCTATAATTTTCAGACTCCTCTTTCTCTTGTACCATTAAAGTCAGTTTGTCTATTTCAGCACATGCCATTATTTTTTGAATAATCAATTCATCCGATGGTATACAGTTGTGCTTCCAGCATTCAGCATAAGCTATTCTAGCAGCCGTTAAGATATGTAATACAATATATTACATATTTTTTCCACATTTCTTTTTAAATATCCCTAACAGAAATAGTTCTGGTTCCAATTCTACTTGTTCCTTAAGGATTTTTTGCAGCCATTGTTTAATTTTAAGTTCATTTTAAAGACTTTTTGGATGTCGGACTGATAATATAGAGCAAAATCATAACTTGGAAAGAGATTCTTGGTTACATTTAGGGTTGGTCAACAGCATTTATAATCTGAGATTATATCACATTTTTAGGAACTTCAGATGTTCTTCAAAGGTTCAAATTCTTGGAGATGGTGCAAATTAATTAACTTCCAGTTTTCAGCAAAATCGTGTCTATAGTATTAATTCCCTTAACAACCGAAGGATTCTCTCATAACAACTGCTATAAAGATAATAAAATCAGATCAGTTATGTGATCAACCTGTTTTATGGCCGTCACAAGTTACAACTGTGATGAGCAGGCTGTATAACAGTCATAATTTGAGGATTACCTGAATAGTATTTTATTTTTTTCATTCTATAGCTATTTTTAAAAAATTAATCCATTTATATACACATTCCAATGCCTCAGTGAAACTGCTTACAGATGACAGAGATGACAATGTGATTGTAATAGGAACATTTTCAAGAAAAATCACCTATTACGATTAAGAGAGGTTTCAAGATTTTAAAATTGCCAAAGGAAATTTTCTTCTTATTGCTTATCTGTGCAAAAAATAGGAACTGTCAGATTAAATTACATAGGATGTATGTTCTCATGTATTTTACTTATTATAATGTAATACTTTTCTAAATGATATGCTCAAACTGCCAAAATATTTGCATAAAATTAATTTTATTGATTGAATTTGTTAAGACCACCCAATTCCAAGGAGGCATGTAGTACTTAGAATTAAAAAAACACATTTAAAAATATAATTCCAGACACAACCATCATTCCCAGCACTTGGTTTAACTGTTTTCTTTTTAAGTGAATAGATGATGGGTCAACTTATAGATGGGCAAGAGATTTCCACATTGGCAAAATCTTTTATGTAATATAGTATTTTTTTTTAAAGATACTGTTGTAAGGAGAAACTTTCTGATAATGAGAACAATTGATGGAATAGCTTCCCTCATAGAGATGTGGGTCAGAGGTGGTATTCAGCAGGTTCTGACCAGTTCTGGAGAACCAGTAGTAGAAATTTTGAGTAGTTCGGAGAACTGTCAAGTAACACCTCTGACTGGCCCCGCCCCCATCTATTCTCTTCCTCCCGAGTCCCAGGTGATTGGCTGAGACTTCTTTTGTTGCCCTACACAGGAGAATGGAGCTGGAAAGCAGGTTAGTGGGGTGTGGAGGGAATGGGGATTTTACAGTAACCTTCCCCTGGATTGGGGTGGAAATGGAGATTTTGCAGTATATCCTTCCCCTGCCATGCCCACCAAGCCAAGTCACTCCCACCAAGCCACACCTTCAGAACCGGTAGTAAAAAAAAATTTGAATCCCTCCACTGATGTGGGTGCTCCATCCCTGGAAGTTTTCAAGAAAAGATTGGACAGCCATTTGTTTGAAATGATATAGGATTTCTCCTTCAGCAGAGAGTTGGACTAGAACACCTCCAAGGTCCCTTTCAGTTTTATGATTCTATGCTCTTTTATTGGCACAAATGGGAGGATGAAGTATTGATTAACTCTATCAACTCATGCCAGTTGCCATTCCCAAAGGTGGCATTTATGGATGCCAAGCTTTGCGGATACTGGAAAATAACCACCAGTTATCTGAGAAATCCAGATCCAGTTCTTACTCAAAGGTCAGCATTTAGTTACCCTTCTCAAGGTTTTTCAAAGGACAATTTGGAAGCATCTTCTGTCATTAATTGGATAGATTTTGGGGGCTGGGTTTCTCAGGAGAGCCTATTCCCCAAGCTCTTTAAAAAAAAAAAAAATCTCTCTACTCCGCCCGCAGTAATCTATTTTTACAGGCAGGAACACCCGGTCACAAATAGCTCATGAGATTAGGTCTCTGTTTCTGTCTGCAAAGTGAACAGCTCATGTCTGACTTCTATTGATTGATAAGGAGGCTTTTAAGTTAATTAAGTTGTCCCTATGTTGATCATGGACTCCACACAATTTTGTTTATTTATTTTTTAATAAAAGGGCAGATAAAACTTTTTACCTTAGGGCAGATAAAACTGCTTGGTGTGGAAAAAATATAAAATATATATTGTATTATATATCTTAACGGCTGCTAGAATAGCTTATGCTGAATGCTGGAAGCACAACTGTATACCATCGGATGAATTGATTATTCAAAAAATAATGGCATGTGCTGAAATGGACAAACTGACTTTAATGGTACAAGAGAAAGAGGAGTCTGAAAATTGTAGAATTTGGGAAAAATGGTATAATTGGATCAAATTAAGACACATAGAAAATGAAGGAATTAAAGATAAGCAACTGATAGATTAAATGTATATATTCGCACAAAATTGTATATATTTGTAAATATGCACAAAAGATAGAAATGGATGAGATGGATGTCACAAAACTGTTAACGTCATGAAATTTATTTTTTGTTTTATTTTCAAAATATGCAAAAGACGAATAAAGTTTATTTTAAAAAAACCTACTTGGTGTGCCATTGCGTGACTTAGTGACTTCATGAGGAAAACTTTGCCAGGGACAATTGCCGTGTGAAGGAGCTTCGGCCAAGCTTGCATTACTCCTGATATGCTGGTTTCTATGTGTAGAAGATTCTTCTTTTAATGTAAATAAGCTTGCTGTATCTAGGGAAGGCTGTAACTAAGGCACTTTTTCCACAGCAGATTAGTAAAATCTAATTGTGGCCCTATTACCCAGATGAGGGAGGGTTGCCTATTTATGAGAGCTCTGTGGCTCCAATGCCCCATTCAATCCATCAGTTATAGTTTCAAGCTAGTTCAAGGGCTAAATCCATCTTCAGCATTATATTTTGGCAGATTTCTCCTCTCTCCTCCTCTCTGCAGCATGCTTACTTATTCTCACAACTTTTCCCTCTGGCAAATGTTCGGAAGTATGTTTCTATGGCAACCTCACCGTACTCTTATTAAAGAACACCCCATCACAGATATACTAAGTTTGCAATATTCTCTTCCCGGCCTAATAAGGTGGCTTTTTGGTATAGCTTGCTTTGCTTTCGGTATGGAGCAAAAAGAAAAAAAAGAAAAGAAAAGACTGATTGAATGAATCCTGGTTTGGAAGAGAAATCACAATTTGCCAGTCTGGATATACGGTAGTTACTGTATAAGGAGCAACGAAGGAAGTTTCCTGATCAAGCGAAATGCATCTTTGATATTACGGAATGCTTGGCTTAAAATGTCGGGAGTAGAAGATCTCTTAGCCATCATCTTGGTCATCTGATTTCTTGAAAAAAAGAACAATCATGTAAATCGATGATTCTCAACCTGTGGTCCATGGACTCTTGGGACGGGTGGGATTCAAAAATCCCAGAAACTGGTTCTCTGCCTAGTTGCTGGGGGGGCGTGGCCATGGTGGGTGTGGCCTATCGGAACTTCTGGATGGGCCGTTTTTTGCCTTCCCCAGAGTCCCGAGGCTTCCCTCAGGCCTCTGGAAAGGTGAAAACGGCCTCCACCAGGCTCCGGAGGCTCTCCGGAAGCTGAAACAGGCCCATTTCCAGACTTCTGGAACTTCAGGGAGGGGAGTTTTTTGCCCTCCCAGAGCTTCTGCATGGGCCCTGCACTTACCTGCATCCAAAACGGGCCGCATGGAGACTCCGGGGTGGGGTAAGCGGGGCCAGCTGGTCGGTTCAACTATCAGTTCGATAAAACAGATGTAAATTTAACATCTGGTTTGCTCGAACCGGCCTGAACTGGCTGAATCCCACTCCTGCCCTGGGGGTCCATGATGTTGTCCCAAGAGGTCCCACGAAGGCTTGAAGAAATATTATGATTTAAATCTTGAGTTAAGTCTTGGGAGTCCATGGCCTTAGTTCGTAACCAGAAAAGGTATTGAAAGCGGGGTTTGTGGTAAAGAAAAGAATGAGAACCACTGATGTAAATATAAAATAAGCCTCTCCCCTAAGATGGCTCTTTGATTGTCACCACAAGGTAGTCCTTGACTTACAACAGTGCTTAATGACCATTCAAAGTTACAAAACACTGAAAAAAGTGATTTATGATTGTTTTTCACTCTTACAACCATTATAGACACATATAGTCACATCAAAATTTGGATGCTTGGCAATTGGAACATATTTATGATGGCTGCAGTGTCCGGGGGTGGTGGTGATGGGATCCCCTTTTGCAGCCTTCTGACCAGCAAGTCAGATTCTCTTTACAACTGTTTCACTCACTTAAAAATTGCATTGATTTACTTAAAAACTGTGGCAAGGAAGTTCATAAAATGGGGCAAATCTCACTGAACAAATGTCTCATATACATTTGGGGCTCAGTTGTGGTCTTAAGTTGAGGACTACCTGTAAAGAACTTGGAAGAAAACTGGGAAATTTTGATGATATATCTCGACTGTGGGGAGAATCCAGTATGTGCAAAAATGGAAAAAAATGTTTCAATTCCCACAATGGAATAATGGATGGAAAAAGGGATGAAGTTGGCAGAGATGTGAAAGCCGACTGTCTTAGTCGAGGAGAATTTAACCAGTTTTGTTTCCAACTGCAAACCCCATTTCTGGAATTGAACGTCAAAAAAAGAAAAATAAAACATTGGTTTGAGGTTTTGATATAGGTAGTCCTCAACTTACAACCACAATTGAGCCCAAAATGTCTGTTGTTGAATGAGACATTTGTTATGTGAGTTTTGTCCCGTTTTATGATGTTTCTTGCCTCAGTTGTTAAGTGAATCACTTTATTTTTATGTTAGTAGCACGGTTGTTAAGTGAATCTATCTTCTGGCACTTTGCTTGCCAGAAGGTCACTAAAGGAGACACTAAAGGGACACTGCAAGCATCATAAATATGAGCCAGTTGCCAAGTGTCCGAATTTTAATCACGTGAACATGGGAATGCTGCAATGGTCGTAAATGTGAAAAATGGTCATAAGTTACTTTGTTCCGTGTTGTTTTAACTTTGAATGGTCACTAAACGAATGGTTGTAAGTTTAGAATTATTTGTATTAACTTTGTTGTTGCAGATAGCCCTGACATATTATCACAGCTAGGACCAGTGTACCTGTTGTTAAGCAAGGCTGTTGGTTAAGTAAGTCACGATATATTTTATTATCTTTTTTGCCTTGCTTGATAACAATAGCAATAGCACTTAGACTTATATACTGCTTTACAGTGCCTTTATAGCCCTCTCTGAGCCATTTACAGAGTCAGCCTATCGCCCCCAATAATCTGGGTCCTCATTTTACCCACTTTGGAAGGATGGAAGGCTGAGTCAAGCTTGAGCCATTCAGGATCGAACTGCTGGCAGTCGGCAGAGTTACTGTGCAATGCTGCATTGTAACCTCTGCACCATCACAGCCCTTCCTTCCTTCCTTCCTTCCTTCCTTCCTTCCTTCCTTCCTTCCT
>BLBF01000010.1:5980448-6023091 GCA_015471245.1 Laticauda colubrina
CCTTCCTTCCTTCCTTCCTTCCTTCCTTCCTTCCTTCCTTCCTTCCTTCCTTCCTTCCTTCCTTCCTTCCTTCCTTCCCACTTAGCAATAGACTTATATACTGCTTCACAGTGCTTTACAGCTTTCTCTAAGCAGTTTACAGAGTCATTGCCCCACCGTAGCTCAGGTTAAGGGAGTTGTGCAGTGAATCGTGAAATAATTAAGTGAATCTGGCTTTCCTCATTGACTTTGCTTGTCAAAAGCCAGCTGAGAAGGTCACAAATGGCGATCGCATGGTACTGCAACTATCGTAACTACTTCCTGGCTGCCAAGTGCCCAAATTTTGATCATGTGACCATGGGGATGCTGGGACAGTTGTCTTTTTTTTTTTCAGTGCCATTGTACCTTTAAACTAGGGGTGTCAAACTCGATTTCATTGAGGGCTGCATCAGGGTTGTGTTTGACCTTAGGGGTTCGGGGTGGGTGTGGCCAGGGTGGACATGGCCAACTTGATGTCACTCACCAAGGCTTCATTTTTGGATGCGATGGTCTCCTGCAGCCCTCTGCCAACAAAAACAGAGCTTGGGGAGGCCGTGCATGGCCGGCGTGGGCTCTGTTTTCCTTGACAGAGGGCTGCAGGAGGCTGTTGTGGATGAAAACGGAGCCTGGGTACTGTGTGCAGCCTCCCCAAGCTCCATTTTTGCTGGCAGAGGAACTGCGGGCTGGTTCGTTATTGTTTCCAGGGCGGGCCTGTGGACCCTGGGCCTTGAGTTTGACACCTCTGTGTCAGGGTTTTGGCAGTTAACCTAATTAAATCATGAGTCTTGAGCCAAACTTCCAAAACTTCAAAAGAATTTATTGGAAGTTAACATGTCCGGCACTGCCTGGGTGTAGCCAATTCTGAGACACATCCTTGACCCTGGTTTTCCCCCACCCCCTGGGTGTATCATAATTCATATTCTCCAATGAGACACATCCATTGTCAAGAGTCATCAATTATGCTCTCCAGTTAGATATTTGCATGGCAGAAGCTTCAATCTGGAATGCACTTTTGATGTCCAAGCTGCCGCACGACTCTTTCAAACCCCCTTTCCCCCTTCCTTTCAGTTGGCAACTCTAAAAAGACCATATAAATATTTTATGAGTTGTCACTCTGCTTTAAACAGTAACTAAACAAATGGTGGTAAGTCGAGGACTATATGTGTAAAAATGAGGAATATTTGCTAGACATGTAAAACAGAAAAGGTTGCAATTGTAATTTGTATTCTACTGCATCGAAAAAAGTCAGACATTATTTTTTTCCTTTTTTTTAAACCTCATCCCCCTTTCTCCACATTTTCCTTTCCCTTTGTTCCCAGTTCTATTTTATATTACAATAAACTCTACTAAAATCTGAAAAGAAATAAAAGCCCATTGTGGGTTCTTTTCTTTGGTGTATCAATTCTGGATCTTCTCTAACCATTTCCAGCATATCTCCATTGCATCACACAAAGCGAAAACTAGACACATATATTATGGCTTACTATAGTGTGTGAATTAAGCTGCTGTGATTTATTTAAAAGCACTTACGATTCTTTTTTTATAGCTTGGTTCAATATGTGGACTCGCTCAAGAGTGTTAATGGAAAAGAAGTTAGTTTTTCATCCTCTTACTTAGAGTATCAATGTCAGTAATTTCATTTGGCTTTTCAGTGGAAGGAGACACGTACAAAAGCACAATTTTTAGACTTGTTTGTGAGAAAATACACTGTTTAGGCTGATACATATAAAAATCTGCATAATAGCATAAACCTGCTACAGGATATGGATAGAGGATGTGGAATAATCAATATAAATTATAGAAAGAAGATTCTGAATGGGTGTTAGAAAAAGCTTTTTAATAATTAGGACAGTTGGGTAGCTAAACTATTTCTTCCTTTTTGTTTGTATCTAATGTTTTAGTTTGGAATTCCTGCACTAAATAGGAAAATTGAATTTATTCTTAATATTCTAGGATTCTGTAAAGAACTTGGTGACAAGGTTCGTGAATTGCATTATAGGTAGTCTTCAATTTATGACCAGAGCTGAGCCTAATATTTGTGTTGCTTAAGAATAGAATAGAATTATTTATTGGCCAAGTATGATTGGACATACAAGGAATTTGTCTTGGTATAAATACTCTCAGTATACATAAAAGAAAAGATACATTCGTCAAGAATTAAGATTCATTAGATACAACAATGATAGTCATAGGGTACAATAAGCAATCAAATCATACTAAGAAACAGTCAATATAGATCATAAAGATACAAGCAACAAAGTTACAGTCGTATAGTCACAAGTGGGAGGGGAGGAGTGATAAGGAATGATGAGAAGATGAGAGAAGTAATAGTAGTGCAATAGTAGTGCAATAGTAGTGTTCATACTGGTCTGTTTGAAACCTAAAGCTCTCTGTTGAATTTGTGCTCCATTTGGCTTTGTATAACTAATTGGAAACTTAGTCATTGGCAGCATTTCAAGGAAGATAAAGGTGCGTGCTTATCAGACTTATCCTGAAGGATTTTGGCAGACTTCAATGGGACTATTTACAAACTGTTGGAGACTCATTATGGGCTGTGAATGACTAAAATTCACAGCCATTGAAATAAATAAAAAAGGTTTTTGAGACTAACATGTATTTGTTAGTGTCTCAATAAGCCTCCATTAAAACAACAACAGGGACCGAAAGCTATCTCCATGCCACAGAAATACAAATGTGCCATTGGATATGGGGCATTTTTCTTCTTGACCACATCACAAATGACATCGTTCGGCAACATTTTGGTATGGCACCAATTATACAGAAGATGAGAGAAGGCTGGCTCGGCTGGTAAGGACACATCCAGAGAGCAGCACCTTCCACCGTGGCTAAAACTACCTACCAACTAGAAGTCAATGGCTGGCAACCTCATGGGCACCCAAAATAGAGATGGCAAGACACCATTAACAATGATATGCAAGCTGTGAGCCTGCACCCTGGAGATACAGCTGGACCGTGCAAAGTGGTGTTCAATGATCTGAAAAGCGGACCCTGTACTTGTGGGAATACGCGAAGAAGAAGATTGTAACTTCAAACAATCATTCAATCAATGGTTTTAAACTGAGGCCTACCTAAAATCCATAACATTGTTTGCTTTGGATTTAGATATTGCCTTAATCCAACTATATTGGCTTGCCCAAGGTGATTTCTGGCTTACCAAATATGTAAACCAAGCCATTGTGACATGATCAGCAAACTGTGCTTAAAACAAACCAGGGTTTTTTTGTGTGATATCTAAATCTTATCTTTTGAATCAATTCCTCAAAGAAAGAGGGATGTTTCTATTCCCGTTTGTATGTCAGTCACTATCAGGATTTCAACTAAAATCTAAATAGAACTATAGACCTGTTTTTCTTTTATAAAATGGAGTAGGGATGGGAAAGGAAAGAATATATATTTATATTAAAAGCTATGTCGCAAACAAGCAGGCCATAGGCTTGTAGGTCTAGATTGGGGTATCCAATGTTGGTTACTTTAAGACCTGTGTGGACTTCTACTCCCAGAATTCCCCAGCTGACTGGGGAATTCTGGGAGTTGAAGTCCACAGGTCTTGAAGCAGCCAAGGTTGAACACCTCTGAACTAGATAATTCCTAATTTGCATTATGGTGAGTTAAATTAATGCCGTGTGAAAATATTTTATGGTAATTCTTGTAAGTCTGATAAGGAACACTTCTGCAGCAACAAAGCCTCTGCTGTTTTTGCTTGAGTGCCATTCTTTTCCAAATGAATTTATACTGCACATTCTCTAGGTGGGTGGGTGTGATGAATACACATCGGTAACAGAGCCAAGTCCACAGTGCTAAAGCAAATGTAGTCTAGCAGATTTATTTCAAGAAAAGATTTACCTCAGAGCAGGGTTTTTTTTTTCAAGCTTGTTGCCCCTTTAGATATTTTGGAGGATAGCAGAGCAATAGCACTGAGATCAGAGGTGGTATTCAGCAGATTCTGATCAGTTCTGGAGAACCGGTAGCGGGAACGTTGAGTAATTTGGAGAACCGGCAAATATAGCCTCAGACTGGCCACGCCCTCATCTATTCTCTGCCTCTTGAGTCCCAACTGATTGGCTGGGTCTTCTTTTGTTGTCCTACACAGGAGAACAGAGCTGGAAAGCAGGTTAGTGGGGTGGGAAGGGAATGGGATTTTGCAGTAACCTTCCCCCTGGAGTGGGGTGGAAATGGGGATTTTACAGTATCCTTCCCCTGCCACGCCCACCAAGCCATACCACACTCACAGAACCAGTTGTAAAAAAAAAAAAAAGAATCCCACTTAGACTTGTATACCGCTTCATGGTGCTTTACAGCCCTCTCTAAACGGTTTATGGGGTCAGCATATTGCCCCCAACAATTTGGGTCCTCATTTTACTCACCTCGGAAGGATGGAAGGTTGAGTCAACCTTGAGCCTGGTGAGATTCGAACTGCCAAATTGCAGGCAGCTGGCAGTCAGCAGAGATAGCCTGAAGTACACTGTGCCATCGTGGAAATGATGTTGCCTTCATACTCAGGCAGGGTGGAGCAAAAACTTGATACAAGCTATCAATGATGATTGTCAATTAAAGTCTGCAGACATTTCTTTAATAAGAGATTATCCATATTTATACTCTGATCACCAATGAGGAAGTTTAAAGAATTTTATGGTCAAGTTCAGTCTGAAAATGATAGAACACGAAATCAAGATGTATTGCTTGTGGTTGGAAACTAGAATGCCAAAATTGAAAATGTTAAGGAGAAAAAGAAATATTTAGATTGTATAGAATAGGAAATTCTTTTTTTAAAAAAAGTTTTTTATTTTTACAGCAAAAGCAACAAATAAAACCAACTTTCAATTTTACAGTGTGTTGGTTGGGTACATATATCTTGTGCTCATAGTAATATTATCACACATTTCTTATTTGATTATATTCATAGACCATTCTAATCTACATTCTATATTATATTGTTCCGTTATTATATTATCATTAACATTATAATTTCAGTTCTGTATTATCTTTCAAAAATAAATCTCATCCTTGCAAAGTTATATTCATATTCTTACTCATTCAGAAATAATCAATTATAGTGTATTATTACTGTTACTGCATATTTCAGTTTCTTACTCTTTTATCTTACCACTCAGGAAGCAAAGAAATTCTCGTGGACATTTGGAATATCTTGGTTGGTGTTTGGGGACTTTTCATTTTGAGTATTTCTTGGCAATTTAATCCAGTGTTCTTGGCAGCCTTGCACAACCTTGGCAAGGCTCATTCTTATCAGAGACAATTAGTTTTCATAGCCTTTTAACTGTGAATGAATGGAATTCTCAGAGAAGCATTAAAAGGTTTTGCTTTTACTTCTGTTTGGTGTTTGTTTACTTGGAACAAGGTTTGGGTCAGAACAATCACTAAAGGTTCTTACCATGCTATATTAGCAAATTCTAGAGAGTGGATACAGTGGTTATATATACTAAAGTCATGGAAAGAAGATTTCATGGAGAGTGCAGATATTGTACATTATCCTATAATCCAGATGCTAGCAACCTAATGCTTAGGATCATCCAAGGCAGATTAGAGCCTTACATGGAAACGGATATGCCAGATGTTGAGGATAGCTTTAGAGAAAGCTGAGGAACATGAGACACTAATAATGATATATTCTGGATAATCGAGATACCAAAAGATTGGTAGAAAGAAGTGTAAGTGTGGTTCATGGATTCCTGAAAGGCCTTTGATTGTGTTGATCATGCAGAGCTGTGAAATATCCTTAGGAAAAATGGATATTTGGGCCAGTTTATGGGTAGTCCTCAAGGTACGATCACAATAGAGCCCAAAATTTATGTTGTTAAGTGAAGCTTTTGTTAAATGATCTTTGCCCCATTTCACAACCTTTCTTGCCACAGTTGTTAAGTGAATCACTGCAGTCAGTTGTTAAGGTCGTTGAGTGAAATCTGACTTCCCCATTGACTTGGCTTGTGACCTGGGACACCACAACCATCATAAATTTGAGTGAGTTGCCAAGCATCTGAATTTTGATCATTTGATCATGGCGATGTGATCATGGCTGATTTTAGAATCTGTTTACGGTGGTCGTTAAGTGAACGGGGCAGTCATTAAAAGCAAAACCAGAAGTAAATGAAATGCCAAAGTGATGAAAGTTGCACCATGTGGCTTCAGGATGCTGCAAATGGCCGTAAATGCAGACTGGTTGCCTCGCGCCCAAAATGTTGTCACGTGACCATAGTGGGAGGAGGGACAGACATCAGGACTTCGAAAATGGGTCATAAGTAGCTCCAGGGAGTCAGTCATGACTTTGAATGGTTGCTAAGCAACTAGTTGCGAGCCGTGGTCTACCTGTATCAAGGAAAGGTAGACTGGAAAATGGTCGTGATTTTAAAATTGGAAAAAGGAACCTTACTAAGCGCACTAACCCCTTGCAAATTCTGGTAATGAAAGTCATGGCACATAAGTTCAGATTAACAGAGTTGGAAGGGACCTTGTTGTTGGAAGGTCCCTTCCCCCTTAGAAGGTCCCTTCTAACCCTTCCAAGGTTGGAAGGGACCTTGAAGGTCATCTAGTCCTACTTCCCGCTCAAGCAGGAGATCCTGCACCATTTCTGACAAATGGTAGTCCAATCTCTTCTTGAAAGCCTGCAGTGATGAAGCTCCCACAATTTTCAAAGGCAACTTCTGTTCCATGGATTGATTGTTCTCACTGACTGTTCCGGAAATACTGGAAGTGACGAAATGGATCCATTTTTCGGCCTCCAAAGGCTTCCCTCAAGCCACCGGAAGGGCAAAAATAGCCTCCCCCGGGCTCCAGAGGCCTCCAGAGGCTGAAAACGGGCACTTCCGGTATTTCCGGAAGGCCCATTTTTCAGCCTCCTGAGGCTGCAGAGGCTTCCCTCAAACCTCTGGGAGGCTGAAAAAGGCCTCAAATGGGCAGAAAATCAGCTGGGAGGTGGGCACATGCACAGTACAGGTAGGGAGGGTGTGCATGCACAGGAGGGGTGGGGTGCATTGCATTGTGGGTGCTGGCATGCACACGCTTTCGGCACATGACTACAAAAAGGTTCGCCATCACTGGCTATGCACTGAAGACAAATTCCTTGTGGGTCCAATCACACTTGGCCAATAAAGTATTCTATTCCATTCTAACTATACAAACTGATGACAATGGATGCAACAACCAGCTTTAGATTCCCTTGTATTTCAGCTTTATTAGTAAACTGGCTGGATACCCGTGCTTCGCTATGAAACTATGTGATCGGGCTTAGTTTTTGGGGAGGAAAATAAGGAGAAGAAAATTCTGCCTCTGCCTACCAGCATCCATCAGTATTCATCTGGCTAGCGTCCTGTCAGTGTGTGGGAGAGTTGAGGGCTGTTTGGAAACTGAAGCATTATTTGCTGTGTGAGCAAGGAGACAGTAAGGAGCCTGGGCATGGCTTAGGTCAACTATTCTGTACTAAAGCTACTTGCTGCTGTGAAACTGAAACTCCTCTGCTTATATTTTGCAGATGGGGAGGAGGAGTAGAACTCCTTAGCATCAGAGCATGTTAATATTAATATAGGAAATACTAATGATGCTCTGATGGTCATTTTGAAAAATCCTTTCTTAGTGAGCACCTAGAAGCCAAGAGATAGAGATGTGCCAAATTTCAAGTTTGTAGGCTTTATGGTTCTGGAGATTTTGTGATGATGAGTGAGTGATGTTTCACTTTTATATGTGTAGAAGATCATGCAAAATCTATGTCGGTTAGGGGTCAGTTGTTTAATTCACCTAGGTCACAGATTATCATGCAGAAGCTTTGGGGATTTGGGCTGAGCGAAAGCTACTCCATTCTTAGAACCCAGCCTTGCAACGTGATCAATCACGATCTCATTAGCAACCACATTTGGATTTTCCCTTAATCTCCTGGATATGCAGTTTTGCAGATCCGACCTGTCCTTTAAATGGCTTATCTACATGATGTAATGTTTGCGGTCCCTGCCAGAAATGGCAGCTTGTCAGCCAAGAATGAAATCGTGCAGTTTCAGATGATGAATTGCTGAACTTTGAATTCCCTAGAAATCCTGCTCGATTATGCTTGCAATATGCGTGGGGAAATACCCAGGACAAACTTAATTAAGCAACACTTGCCTGGGCTTCTAAAAGCAGTGATTAAAACTGCTTTCTCCCATCTGGGACTCTATGTTGGGGATTTTTGGAGTTTCAATACAGGTAGTCCTCGACTTATGACCATAATTGGAACCAGGTGGTTGTCAAGTGAGTTGTTGGAAGAAATTTCCCCAGTTTGTTCACAGCTGGGATACACCGCAGACACTGAGAAGAAATGAATGCAGAAGCCAGCTGTCAGAAAGTGGAATTCTTTCAATGCAGGAAGGCAGGAAGCAAAAAGTGACGCAGCTGGAGTGTTCCTGGCTTGCAAGTAGCTTGGAAATGTGAATCTGAGCCTTTTATGCATAATTCCCCTTTGAAGCTCCCGCAGCTTGATGGGTTTTGTTGTGTTTCTGCCCTGCATTTTTCCTGTTTTTCTGAGTTAATCCTGTTAGGGGGCAGGAAGAGGGAGTTTTGGTTTACTTTGGAGAGTTTATTTTTAGCCTGATTTCCTCTTATCTTAATGGTTCTATTATGTCTATGTTTCTGTTACTTTTCTGTTACTTTTGTAACATTAGCACTGCTGCTCTGAGTTTTCCTTTCAGCTGGTGCTTCTTGGTTTTCTTAAAGATAGAAGGGCTGGCTTGAGTCTCTTGGCACTGTTTTCTGTAGTTTCTGGTGTTGTGAGATTTCTGGTGCTGTCCTTTTGGGGTATACTTGCCACAGAATCATGCCCGATTCTTTTGGCCATGGTTGTTAAATGGATCACTGCAGTTGCAAAGTGAATTGCGTGGTCATTAAGATAATCCAATTCCCCCCATTGACTTGTTGGAAGCTGGCCAGGAAAGTCACAAACGGTGATCACATGACCCCAGGATGCTGCAACCCTTGTGACTGCTGATTGCCAAGTGCCTGAATTTTAATCACATGACCATGGGGATGCACATGACCATGGGGATGCACATGACCATGGGGATGCCAGGAGGGTCATAAGGGCAAGGACCAATCATAAGTCACTTTTTTCGGTGCTGTTGTAACTTTTGATGGTCAACAAATGAATGGTAATAACTTATAAGGACTTTCTGGACATCTGGAAGATGCTTGCATGGACAAGACTTAAAATGAAATTTTAATCCGTGGGACCGATTTATCAGACCAGTTTATAAGCAAGGATAGGACTTGACAAATGCTGTTGTACAGGTTGTTCTCGACTTAAAATAGTTCATTTAGTAACTGTTCAAGATTACACTAAAAAAGTTACTTATGATTGTTTTTCATCCTTATGACCCTTTCCTCCTGGGCCTCAGGGATGCCTCCTGGGAGAAAGCAGTAAGACAGCGAGGGGGATCCCGGCACAGCTGATCATCGGGAGGGGGAAAAAAGAAATACCTTAAGGAGTGACTGGGCAGGGGAGAATGCAGTCAGCGATGCCTGCGTAATAAGGACTGACTGGGCGGGGCAGAGAGGGGCGGGGCCAGCCAGGGGCACGATTTCCCGGTTCTCCTAACTGCGCAGAATTGTAACAACCAGATCTACAGAACCGGTCCGAATCAGTAGAATCACACCCCTGCTTACAATCATTGCAGCATCCCCCCTGATGATATGATCAAAATTCAGCTCTTTTTGCAACTGATTCATATTTATGACAGTTGCAGTGTCCTGGGGTCATGTGAAGGTGCGACTTTTTGCCAAGCAAAGTCAATGGGGAAGCCAGATTCCGTTACTAGCCATGTTACTTAAATTAACTGCAGTGATTCCATTTAACAATTATGGCAAGAAAGGTGGTAAAACGGGGAAAATCCACCTAACACATGTCTCACTTAGCAACAGAAATGGGAGGCTGAATTGTGGCCATAAATTGACGATTGACTGTATTGTCCAATTGTTGGAAGAAATGTCCATCTGAGTTCAGTTCCAAGTGGGGAAAGAAGACGCTGGAAACATAGTGACTGCTTGGAAAGATGGTTTATTGATGAACAGGATGGGTTCCTGGACAGAAAAGGGAAGAGATGCTGAGAGTGTCTGGGTTTTATACCCTCTCTGGCTTTGAACTTCCTTGGGCACAGGAAGAGTATCCTGAATGGTTGCTGTCAGAGGTCATAGGCTGTCTGTGTGCTAAGTTTGGTTGAAACTTGGTTGGTGATGCAATGAAGGGCAATGAAATGGCTCTGCCGGAAGGAGGTAGATCTCTGTTATGTAGAATAGACTGTCCCAGGCCTTAATGGCCCATTAACAAAGGGAGGGGGCTGAGTTTCTGCCTCTACTTTTCTTATAGGGGAAATATTCTGCCTTTTTAATATATCCTAAAATATTTCATTTTTCTAGGAGAGGGATGGTTTTTAACTTCCAACACTTTGTTAGCTGGATTTGAACATTTAAAATCTTGATTGTAAGGCAGCTGGGAAGTGTGAAAGATAAATGGCTGAACTAACATAAGGAAATGGGCCAGGGCTTCTGATTAAAGATTCAGATCTATACCTGACATTATTCTCCTTGTCTGTAACACATTTGGGGAAGGACAAAGTATGTATTGTAAACTGCATTTTGCTGAGTTGTACTCCAGGGCAGTAATTTCATTCTGACTTGATGATAGTAATCCAAAGACTTGGGTATAGATCTGACCCCAAGGTCTGTTTAATTTCCAAGAAGCCAAACCTAGATAGTGGATAAACTTGGTAGAATCTCTGAATATCAAAGTGTGCTTGCTGAATTTGGGAGAGTTTTTTTTTTTTTAGATAAAAATGGGTAAGAATTAAAACAAGAATGTCTGGGCCAAGGGCTGAGTAATTAACCTGGCTGCTGACTTCAATTGTGGTCACTTTCTTGGGCCCTTTACAAATTTACAAAACCAAGGTGCATGTAGTTTGGCTTGATGCAATGTCCTGATGTATGTTGGAAACCCAGGGATAGCATTACCAGTGGTGGGATTCAATTTTTTTTCCTACCGGTTCTGTGGGTGGGGCTTGGTGCGCATGGCAGGAGAAGGATACTGCAAAATCCCCATTCCCTCCCCACCCCACTAACCTGTTTTCCAGCTCCGTTCTCCTGTGCAGGGCAACCAAAGAAGACCCAGCTGATCAGCTCAATGGGAGGCAGAGAATAGATGGTGGAGGGGCCAGTCAGAGCTGGGATTTGCCGGTTCTCCGAACTAGTCAAAATTTCTGCTACCAATTCTCCAGAACTGGTCAGAACCTGCTGAATACCACCTCTAAGTATCACTAAATCAATCTTAGCTTATAGTATCATGCGAATGTATGTTACCACTTTACAAAAAAGATGTTGAGACTTTGGAAAAAGTGCAGAGAAGAGCAACTAAGATAATAACAGATAACAGATAATCAGAGTTGGAAGGGACCTTATAGGTCATCTAGTCCAACCCCCTGCCCAACCGGGAGGCCCTACAACATTTCTGACAAATGGCAGTCCAATCTCTTCTTCAAGGTCTCAAGTGAGGCGCTGATAAAATATGATTAAAGCTCTGGAGACTAAAACATATGAAGAACGGTTGCAGGAACTAGGTATGGCGGAGACATGATAGCAGTATTCCAGTATTTGAGGGACTACCACAAAGAAGATGGGGGTCAACTTATTTTCCAAAGCACCAGAAGGCAAGACAAGAAGAAACAATGGATGGAAACTAATTAAGGAGAGAAGAAACCTGGAATTAAGAAGAAACGTCCTAACTGTGAGGATAATTAGCCAGTGAAACAGCTTGCCTGCAGAAGTTGTGGATGCTTCATCGTGGGAGATTTTAAAGAAGAGACTGGACAGCCACTTGTCTGGAATATTAACAGATGATCAGAGTTGGAAAGGGATCTTGTAGGTCATCTAGTCCAACCCTCTACCCAAGCAGGAGACCCTACACCATTTTTGATAAATGGCAGTCCAATCTCTTCTTGGGTGGGTTTCAAAAATTTCATGAAATGGTTCTCTGCCCGGTTGCTGGGTGAGTGTGGCCATGGTGGGCATGGCTTTGTTGGCCTCCTGCACCATGGTGGGGAGGCTTTTCTCGAGCCTCTGGGAGGGCAAAAATGGCCTCCTGGAGGCCCATTTTTCGCCCTCCCTGAATCTCTGTGTGGGCCCTGCACTTACTTCACATCCAAAATGGGCCATGTGGAGACTCCTAGGAGGGGCAAGGTGAGGTGGGACGGGCAGGGTGGGATGGGCAGGGCCAGCCAGGGGTCGGATTTGGCAGCTCTCTGAACCAGCCATAACGTTAGCAGCCCACCCCTGTTATAACCCCTGCTTGAGCAGAAGGTCAGATGAGAAGACCTCCAAAGTCCCTTCCAGCTCTATTCTGATTGACTGAAATGTTGATGGGTGGCCTGGTAGGTCCTGGTACCATTATTGGGGACAAGCCCTTCTTCTCAGAGAGCTTGTAGAATACTTTGCTGTGAAGTAGACTTCTAGATTCTTCAAAATCCACCTGATGTTGAAGTCTCTGTCTTAGAACCATTATTGAGACCCACTGCTCCTATCTGAAATGAATGGATTGCTTGAAAATAACTGTCGAGTTTCATAGAAAATCTTAGATGGAGATTCCTAGTTACAATTGCAGAAGCAAACTGTTGGCATGCTTTGTTACCTAATAGAAAGCAAGAGTTTTTTGCATTTACATTTTTTGTCATGTGTGTATGCACTTCTAAACATATTTATTCACACTACTGGCCAATGGCCAGTGAGGCTCATCTATGTCAAATTTGGCTCTCTAGTAACATCCCCTACTGTCAGTCAATGAGCAACACCAGGACTTGGTTGTAGACTGCTGGAAGAGGTTGGATGAGTGTCTTCTGCCACTTATTTGTCATGGTGACTATGCAGCCAAGTAACTTTGGCTCTAGATCACTAACAGCTCTATAGTCTTATCGATCTGAGTTCATTTCAGCATGTCAATCAATTCATTCAGAGACCCCCCTATCTCTGTGAGCCCATGTAGATACTGTGCATGACTTCTGTCTACAGGGCAATGAATGATCCTCTTGAAGAATACTGAATGAATGAGTTGAAGAATACTGGCTGATCAGTTGGAAGTCTACACATCTTCAAGTGACAATAGTTGAGAAACACTGTTGTAGAGGTTTGCAGAATGGTCAATGCATGAAAGTCATATTTCCTGTGATAGGTGCATAAGGGTATGTGTATGTGTGTGTGTGTGAGAGAGAGAGAGAAACAGAGAGGACAGAGACAGAGAAAGAAAATGAGAAAGCAAAAGAGGAAGAGAGAGAAAGAGGGAGAGAGGGAAAGAGAAACAAGAAAAGGGAGAGAGGGAGGGAGAGAATGACAGAGGGAAAGAGGGAGAGAGGGGGGGAAAAGGAGAGAGAGGGAAAGAGAGAGATATTTATCTTTAATTGATGTCAATTCTTGATATGCAAGTCAAAATTATGACCTGTAGTTTTTAAAAATGTATTATAGTAGGTGTAGAGAGTGGAGATAGGAAGATGGAATTAAGATGCCTCCTCAGAGGGAGATGGGCTTCTTAAGAAATCTGAAATACACTGCAAACAAACAAGCAAGCAAGCAAACGGTGTGCCTCACAACAGTTGACTAATTTTTTTCCCCTCTCCCTCTCCAAACATCTTTGTGGTTTTTTATTTAAATAGCACATATAAACTACTTTGGAGATAGTTTTCAGCACATCTTTCCTTACTTTATCAAGAAGCTAAATTGGTTAAAATGCTTTTTCCCCCATTTAAAAAGCCATAGAAGTTTTGATCTCTTAGGATTGTCCTCTGAGTGTACATCATTGACAAAATTAAGGTGAAGTGAGATCCTGTCCAGTTCTTTCACAAAATGGAACACATGGTAGTGTATATCTAAACCCTAGAGATTGTTCCCTTATGTCTATTACTGCAATCCTGCTAGCTGTTGCTACATTGTGTGCGTGTGTGTATATACGTTATCTCTCTGTTGGCCTCTGTTCATTTGGCATCGGGTTTGTTGCTAAATATAACCTGTAATCAGCCAGCATTGCAAAAATGTGAGGTCATTATTAGAGGCTGATTCTCAGCTACCCCTTGAATCTTTTTGTTGTGGTGTGCTGAAAGTGCACACTTGCCAGCACCCACAATGCAATGCACCCTGACCCCCATGCGCATGCGTGTGCAACACCCCCACCCTTTTACCTGCACTGCATATGCGCACACTTCCCAGCCGATTTTCGGTCCATTTGAGACCGTTTTTGCCTTCCTGGAGGTTCGAAGGAAGCCACTGCAGCCTTGTGAGGCCAAAAAAACGGGCCTTCCAGAAATACCGGAAGTGCCCGTTTTCAGCTTCCGGAGGGCCTTTGAAGCCCAGGGAAGACTCGGGAACCTGAAAACAGCCCCTTTTTGGCACTTCTTGTATTTCCGGAAAGCCCGTTTTTCGGCCTCCTGAGGTTTCAGAGGCTTCCCTCAAACCTCCAGGAAGGTGAAAACGACCTCAAACAGGCCGAAAATCACCTGGGAGGCGCGCACATGCGCAGTGCAGGTAAGTTTGGCTGGGGCTGGCATTCCCTCATAAATGGTACTGCGTGCCACCTGTGACACGCATGCCATAGGTTCACCATTATGGCTGTAGAAAACAAGTTTGTTCCACTGGAACAAACTTGGTGGCACTTCTTTTGAAAAGCACCTCAGGAGCAAAACCCCAGCCAGTGGTGGGGTCAGCTGACAGGGAGTCATAGCAGAGGGCCAAAAGAGGCGCATGTAGCTCCAGAGCCACAGGTTGCAGACCTCTGATTTAGGGTATGCAATTGTTGGCAGCTTCAGTGCAGCATCTTCTGAGCTGCCTATCAGCTCCCCCTTCTTCCTGAAAGCTGTTATGAAACTAGATTGGGCTAGGATAATTGTAAAGTACATTTTTTATTAGCTTGCTGCTGACCACGAACAGAATCTGCTGAGATAGTTATGAGCTTCCTTTTATAATCTGAGCCAGGGACAATTCATTTCTCTTCTCTTCTCCCAACCCTCATAATTTCAAAGCTTGGATCCTTCCTCTTGGGAGCCAGAGAGGAGGACATCAGAGGCGTTGCACAGAAGCAAACAAAATCTACTTTGTTTGTCATGGTTGCAGATTCTTCTTAAAAGCCTCCTTTAGAAGCCTGCAAGCAGATTAAAATGGAAGCAGGGACCATCCCTCTAATTCAGGGGTCTCCAATCTTGGCAACTTTAAGACTTGTGGACTTCAACTCCCAGAATTCTCTAGCCAGCAAAGCTAACTGAGGAACTCTGGGAGTTGAAGTCCACAAGTCTTAAAGTTGCCAAGGTTGGAGACCCCTGCTCCAATGTTCTCTAGCTACTGGATTGATAGATGTTCTTCTGCTAGTGCTTATAGCCCCTAATACTTCTTAAGTGTATTCAGCTGCTTTTTAAAAAAAGGATATCCAAGGTGATATACATCCTAGGAACCTGTAGCTAGAAGTACTGCATTTTCAAACTGTTGCTTCGTTGTCATGCATCCACTTCCAGATGTGAGTTCAGAGGAGGTGGGTGAATTTGAGTTTGCAGAGCAGGGGTGTCAAACTCAGTTTCATTGAGGGCCACATCAGGGCTGTGTTTGATCTCGGGGGGTTGGGGTTGAGTGTGGCCAGCTTAACGTCAATCTTGTTGGGGGGGCGCACCTGTGGTGGCCAAGTGCTAAGGCAGGACTTCCCTCAGACCCTCCCTCACTCTCATAATCTCCTTCCTGCCCTCCCTCCCTCCCTCCCTCCCTCCTTCCTTCCTTCTTTTCTTTTCTTTTTCCTTCCCTCTTCATTCTCCTCCTTTCCTTCCCATTTTCCTTCTTTTTCTTTCCTCTTTCCCTTTCTCCTTTCCTGTCCCTTCTTGCATGCTCAAAGGCAAAAGGGGAACCATTTCTCCTTTTGTTTTGTTTTGAATTTGTTTTGCTAGCAAAGGACTGACCCTCAGGGTCTCTGCCAACAAAAATGGAGCCCAGGAGGGCTGCATGGCCCTGCTGGGCTCCATTTTCACTGGCAGAGGAACCGTGGGCTGGTCCTTCGTTGTTTCTAGGGCAGGCTCACGGGCCAGATCTAAGCACCTTGTGGGCCAGATCCAGCCCCTGGGCCTTGAGTTTGACATCCCCGCTGCAGAGGAAAGCATGGAGCTGGGTGTTGGTCAGGATCAGGGCTCGGAGAATGTTACCTTGTCAGCTGGGTCAATGGAGCAGCAACAGGTTGAGACTGAGCCAGTTGAGCTGTAGCAAGTTGGTCAGGAAGCTCCAGGCCATGACCAGGACTGTTAGCAATGAGGAGGAGTTGATACAAGGACACACAGAGCAGTGAGGAGACAGGCACAATGTTGGTCAGCTAGACTACCCATGAGGAGGCAACCTCACTTCTGATGAAGGGCTGCATTGGGTTGCCCACTTGATCCCACTCTAGGGATTTGAGTGTTGCTGGAGCAACATGCCCACTTCTGTGCTTTGTGTGTTTGTGCCATGTATCCTGACCCTTTGGACTCCTGGACTGCTTTCCTGGACTTTGTGTGTGCCTGTTGGACTCAGTTACTCATGACTCTTGCCATGCCAAACTCGGGATCTGGACATGTGTAACATGGGCTTTCTGAGGACCTGGTTTTTTTTAAAAAAACAAAACAAAACAAATTTTATTCAGTTTTTCACATTAAAAACAAAAATCTCTTTTTAGTGGACAACATATTTCCAGGTCATCACCTTTACATACAAATATGACAGCAATTATACATTCATATATGCATACTTAATTATATTATTACCTTTTCCATTCCAAATTTTCAGTAAGGAGAGAAACAAACACATTAATTCTAGCCTCTTTCATTAATCTCAATCGAAACATCTTTTTGATTCATTTCGATTATTTCAAATATAATCCTTTAATATTTATTTTAAAAATAAAGATAAACAATGTGTTCCATCTGGAAAAACGCGAGGTAGACCGGGTTCCAACAAACAAAGTCTTTATTCAAGTAGCAACAGTAACGGAACAGTTTGGCTGAAGCCGCGGCAGCCTTTTTATACAGGCTTGCCTGCCGGCTTGTAGCCAATGGCAGCTATTTAACTTTGCCGCCTTTCAGTGGCTCTTTTGGATTGGTTCCTAATGAACCAATCCAATGCTTAGTCTTTTAGCCAATCAGATTGCATAGTTTGGAGTATACCATTTTATACAGAACACAATGTGTTTGCCGAATAATAATAATAATGATAATAATTTAAAAAAAATTACCAGTTTCTCCTTCCTTTTAATAGTCTATATTAACTTATTAATTTAGTTGGTTCTTTAGTCTGTCATATTCTCTTTCCATTACACATTCTTTTTATAAATTCTAGATTTAATACAAATTTTAACACTAAAAAAAAAAACAAGTATAGGTTTTCCCCCTTTTACTGTTTTGAGTGTGACACCTCAATGATTAAAATCTACCTTTATTCCCTCATCTTGATTCCCCAAAAAACATTATTTTTAATAAGTTACAATAATAATCATTACATCTTTTCATTTGGATTCCGCAGCATATTTTTCCCCCTTGATTTTTAATAAGAGTTATCAGTATCTATATTACCCTATTTTCTAAATATTTTTAATTGCAGAAATACTCTTATTACCCCTTGTCACCCTGCAGAATCCCCTTTTTAATTAATCAACCATTATCTCTGAAAAAACAATTTCTTTTCAACATTTTACTATTTCCGTATTTCTTTATTTCATACGCCTGTTTCTTACTGCTTCTCCTCCCCCTCTTTTCCCCATATCTTTTCTCATTCTAATTTATATCCCTCTCTTTCTTAATATCTTCCTTTCCCCTTTTCTGCTGGGTCTTTCTGCCTTTCCTGACTTCACAGGTATTCCCCCTTTTGATTGCCTTCTTAAATTTCAGCTTTTTAAACTTCCTTCTTTCCCCACTTCTTTGTAGTGTTCTTTGTGTTAATTGTCTATTTAAGATGTCTTCTCCTTGAATCGACTCCTCCTCCTCTGAAGCTCTTTCTTCTTGTTCTTCAATTGCCATTTCCATTTTTTTCTAACTCAGAGCAAAGTGATTCGCCTTTTTCCTGTAGTAATTCTCTCATATTTTTAAGTTCCATTTTTAATTCCTGAAGAGATATCATCGTTACATACTCTTATATTTTATGATCGTTAAAGTCCACAAAAAAAAAAAACTTTTACTTTCCTTCTTTCTTCTTTCAATTTTCTAAAGTTCTCAGTTATTCCAGCCGAGGGTCAATACCAAAAACATCAATCAATCCCACAGACAGTCTTTCCTTGCTTTTTTCTTTATTCTGGTTCTGCTTTCACTTTCTAAGATTCTTACTTTGTTTCAATATTTCTTTAATGTTATATCCACACAAGTTCATTCAGAAACAGGATGCTTTTTCCCTTTTGTTTGAGTTCAAGTTTTTGTCAAAAGGTGGCACTCTCCATTATACAAAGTCTTCACCTTTCCCCCCTATTTTATGATCTAGGGTTTTTCGAACCTCAATATTCCAGCACAATCCAGTCTCCAATTTGTAAACTTTATAATTATTATTTCTTAACAATCTTAAATCCAGCTTTATTTTATGCCTGTTTATTCCCAAAATATTTTAGTCCAATTTAGTTAAATCTTTAGTTCCGGCTTCTTCTTTTCCCGGTTTGAAGCCACGCTTAGCTGTCAAAAATATTTTCTTTTTTTTCCCTGTCCCTTTGTAATTTTACCGTTCACTTTTCTTTCCTTAAAAATTCCATGTTACCTTAATCCCAGGGTACTTTTGTTTAGTTGTATGCCCAGTTGTCCCGGTTCATATGTTGTCCACCTCTTTCTTCCCTCCTGCACAAGTCTTAATCCATCGGAGTCCTCCTCTTCAGGGTGGCCATTTTAAACCACCGCTTCAGTCGTCTTCGGGGGGAAAAAGACCATGCCCAAGGGGGGAGCTGTGGCTCCCCTCAATCTGGCTTGTGGCTTCCCCTTACTCCACCACCCCTCCAAGGCAGCTTCAGCCCCTAATCGTAATGACTGGGGCTCTCCAACGAAAGAGCACAAACCATAGCCGCAGAGAGTCACGATCTACGGTCTGTCAGCGAGGAGGCTCTGCCTTCTTCCTCCTGAGGGCCTGTTTTTTGTGGGGGATTGAATAAACACCTGTAGATTCTTGTTCTCTGTGTGTGTGTGTCTGTGAAGTGGGAAGTGGGGCAGCACAGTAGTAGATTCTGTGTATTTTTCTTGTTTTCTAGACATTCCTTTCAATTATAGGACAAAGCCATAGTACCAAGCCCTGTACCTCCTGAATTCAGTTTCAACAAATAAACAAGCTTGTTGTCCTTAGATGTGTGAGGGTACAGTGAAAAACAGGATGTTCACACATACACATTCTGTACATCCTTGGCCAACTTATCACTGCATGAATACAAGAACATGATGTACAGTACTTGGAGAATTTAACTGAGAAGCCCTCCTGCTTTGAAAGGAATGCTAACATAAGCTCTCCTTCATTAAATTAAGTGGAGAGTGGTCTTAAATGGGGAGTGGCATTCTAGCTCAGTATTAAATCAGTGGTCTTGTGGAACAGAAGAACTTCTGATGGAGAACAACTGCTGTTGCCATGAGAAACAACAACACTAGAGAAAGATAGGAAGGGCAATAGAGATCTAAAAAAAAAAGAAGAGACATTTTTTCTTCTTATGACAGCCAACTGAGTTTCTTTTGTGCACTTTTAATTATGTAAAGGGGTCATTTCCATGCCTGTAATCTAAAATAGGCTGAAAAGGTGTCAGCTTTCTGAAGTACAGGCAGTCCTTGACTTACAACCACGATTGAGCCTGAGATTTCTGTTGTTAAATGAGACATTTAAGTGAGTTTTGCCCCATTTTACAACCTGCCTTGTCTCAGTTGCTAAGTGAAACACTGCAGTTGATAAGCTGGTAACCTGGTCGTTAAGTGAATCTGGTTTCCCCATTGACTTTGCTCATCAGAAGATCGCAAAAGGTGATCACATGAACAATGATCAGAAGTAGGAACCAGTTGCCAAGCACCTGAATTTTGATCTCATGATCATATGGATGCGGCAAAGGTCGTAATGGTGAAAAACAGTCATAAGCCATTTTTTTCCCATGCTATTGTAACTTGGAACCATCACTAAATGAACTGTTGTAAGTCTAGGACTATCCTGTAGTCCAGACAAAAAGCACACCAAGAAGAGCCAGGGTAGTGCAGTGATTGTAATGTAGCATTGCAGGCAAACTCAACCCACAGCCTGGAGTTTGATCCTGACACGCCCAAGGCTGACTCAGACTTCCATCCTTCTGAGGTGGGTAAAATGAGGACCCAGATTGTTGGGGGGAAATAGACTGACTCTGTAAACTGCTTGGAGAGGGCTGTAAAGCACTGTGAAGCAGTATATAGGTCTAAGTGCTATTGCTATTGCTACTAGCTCTATTATATTTAAGATATTCAACAGAATCTTGCAGTCTGAAAGTATTGCCCTGACCACATTCCTGCTGCAGTCTAAACTGCCTCTAATCCTACCATTCACTAGTCCAGGGGTCTCCAACTTTTTTGGCTGAGGAATTCGGGGAGTTGAAGTCCACAAGTTTTAAAGTTACCAAGGTTGGAGACCTCTGGACTAGTCTGTGGTTTTTCCTCTTTTCTCCCCAGATCATTTATGCATACATTAACTAAGGTAAGGAGCCTTTGTAGGTAAGCAGCAAAATTATTTTGGGGTGGGGAATAGGTTGCAACTACTTTTTATATTTTTAAGGCATGAAAGTGGAACTTGCTCCCCCCTACCTGCTCTTATAGGTTGGCACAACATCGTTCTTTATTAGGATTTGCAATATGGTACTAGCTGAACAATTTAGAGCAGGGGTGTCAAACTCAAGGCTTGGGGGCCGGATCCAGCCTGTGGGCTACTTAGATCTGGCCTGTGGAGGACCGGCCTGTGGTGCCTCTGCCAATGAAAATGGAGCTCGGTAGGGCCTTACGTGCCTCCCACGAGCTCTGTTTTCACTTGGAAAGGGTTGCAGGAGGCTATTGCAGCTGAAAATGGAGCTCGGGAGCCCATTTTCACTGGCAGAGCGCTCAGGCTATCACTGGCACCCCTGAGACGAGTGATGTCATGCTGGCCACATCCACCCTGGCCATGCCCACCCCAGTCTTCCAAGGTCAAACACAACCCTGATGTAGCCGTCAATTAAATCAAGTTTGATACCCCTGATTTAAAGGAAAGGAAATGGAAATTATATTTTTTTGAACCATGTGAGATTGTATTCTTAATAAGTAGACAGAAATCATATAGGGTTTTTGATAGTGTTGTATGAGATTGGGCAAATTTTCAACCTGAGACTAGAAAAGGCTGCTTCTCACCTTTGCTGAAGTCTTTAATGGGACTGTAGCTCAGATGTTTGGACTTTTATTTTGTAAACTTATTTGCTGGTTGAACCAATGGACACCTTCTCATTATTGCTACTGAAAGGGAATCAAATTATTCTGCTACTCGAGGCAAAACAAAGAACAAGAAACCAAGCATCTGTTCCTAAAATTGCAAGAATAAAATAAAATAAAATTAACTTCCTAACAGTTTGCATCTTTTTCATGATATCTGAAATGACCTGCATAATTCACCTGCTTGATTCTGCTTCATGTTACGACCAGTTCACCAAACTGGTTCCTTGATCCACCCTTACTTATTCAACAGTGTGATCAACAGAGAGGGACATATTTTAATATAAATTGATATTTCACGAACTTTCAAAAGAGTTGGAAGAGTTACAACATGATGTTAACATCATATCTGTATCACAGGGATAAATTCTAAAATTTAGGGATTTCTAAAAAACATTTGTCTATCTTGTTTGTGTTTTTCTTAGGCATGTTCAACTTCAAGAAGACAGCATTTAAATAAAAAATAATTATATTAATAAGTTAATTTTATGGGTTTTTTTTCCTCTCCTTACAGGAAGAACGATGATCACGAGCGAGAAGTAAATGAGGAATCTACCACTAAGAAAAAGATGCAGAAAAACAGGGAAATGCCTAGGATAGACATCTGTGGTCTTGCGTTCAATTGACAGAGAACAAAATTTATCTTCTTGTGAGGATGGGACTGGAAATTAATCTTGTATTAAGGAATGAATATCAACCTTCATTCTGGTCTCGCTCAAGAAAACTGCTGATGGAGCCCATGAAAAATAGAAGTTTCGGGTATAAATGTTGTTTTTTAAAGCCTGTGGCAGGAAGTCCATATCTGTCAAAACCAATGGGATATTAAACATATTCTAGAAAAGTGGTGGCTAACCTTTTTGGGCTCCTGTGCCAAAAATTGTGCATGCGCTAGCACGCACAAACTTGTATGCCAGCTCCACAGAATGCAATGTGCCCCCCCTCCCCATGCCCCCTGTGCATGCGCATGCAATCCCACCCCCTTACCTGCATTGTGTCTCACAGCTGATTTTTTTTTTTCAGTTGGTTTGAAGCCTTTTTCAGCCTTCCAGAGGCTTGGAAAAAGCCTCTGCGAGGCTTTTCAGGCCAAATTATAAGCCCATTTCCTCACTTCTGGTATTCCAGGAAGTGATGAAATGGGCCTATTGTCCTGAAAAACCTTGCAGAGGCTTCTTCCAAGCCTCTGGGAGGCCAAAAAAAACCTCAAACCAACCCAAAAAAAAAATCAGCTGTGAGGCATGTGCATGTGCAGTGAGGTAAGTTTGCCTGTGGCTTGCGTGCCAATACAAATGGCTCTGTGTGCCATAGGTTCGCCATCACAGTTCTAGAATTTAAAGTTCATGACGTTGCATTTCCAGGAATTGAAAGATGAGGAGAGTCATTTAAAACTAGTTTTTTGACACCAAATCCCTCATCTAAATTGATGCTTTTAAGTTAGCAAGTTCATTTTGGAAAAACATTTGGAGCTCTTCTTCCTTGCGTATTCCCGCAAGTGCAGGGTACATTTTTCAGATCATTGAATGCCACTTTGCATGGTCAGCTGCATCTCCAGGACGCAGGCTCGCAGTTTGCATATCTTTGTTGATAATATTTTGCCATCTCTGGTTTGGGTGCCCTCCAGGTTACTGGCCATTGACTTCTAGTTGGTAGGCAGTCTTGGCTACAGTGGAAGGGGCTGCTCTCAGAATATGTCCTTATTAGCGGAGCCAACTGTTCTTACCCAGTTCCCAAACACAACAAACCCTCTGAAGTTAACTCAAAGATTCATTTATTAGGAGCGCCAGCAGCCCCGGCAAAATGTTTCTCTCTTACCACAGGCTAACAAGTCTGGCAGGGAGATGAATAGTTGTCTGCCACATCTATTCATCCCCACCCTGTGCCTTTTATCCCCAGAGTTAGGGTGGAGCTTCACTAGTAGCAGTGGCTCTTCCTTCCCAAGGTTCAGCCCATGGATTTCCACTGCTCTCCTCTCCTCTGCCTTTTGTGCATCCATATGTCAGGCACTGGATGCAGCTGTTCCTCCTCTTCCTCATCAGTCACCTCCAAACCTGGGGACTGTTGACTCTCCATCTGAGGGCTCACAGATGGCCCAGGTTCCATCTCTCTCGCTCTCGCTCTCCCCCCCCCTCTCTCTGCCAGCTCCATTCCCTCTTCCCCCTTGGAACTCTCAGGTTTCTTTGATGTTGACACCCACACCTCCTCCTCCTCTGATTTGGCTGCTGGAGGAGCTGGTGGCCAACAGGTCACAATGCCAGCCTTCTCTCATCTTCTCGATAATTGGTATCAAAAAGTTTGGAAAAAACTTGGAAATGCAATCTAAAAATTGATACCTTTGAAATGAATGTCTTCTCCTTTGATTTGATGGGCCTCTAGCATGGCAAATTGTAATGGTTAAGAATGAAGATTTGTTTCAGTTCATACCACCTGGGTAATTGGAGACTGTTTCACCTCCTCCTGGACTTTTTATTACAGGGCAAAGCAGGAGTAGACTCTGCACCATGGCAGAGAAGTGTGATTACATTGCAAGCGTCTACGGTTATGACCTGGGTTGCCGATTTATCAACTTCAGGCCGTTGGGCTTTGGCGTGAACGGACTGGTTCTGTCTGCAGTTGACAGCAAGAGCTGCTGCAAAGTTGCCGTGAAAAAGATCGCCATCAACGATGCGCAGAGCTTGAAGCATGCTTTCCGGGAGATCAAGATCATCCGCCGACTGGATCACGACAACATTGTGAAGGTCTATGACGTCTTAGGGCCCAAAGGGGCAGACCTCCAGGGAGACCTGTTCAAATTCAACATGGTGTACATCATCCAGGAATACATGGAGACAGACCTGGCTCGTCTGTTGGAACAAGGACCACTTTCAGAAGAACATGCCAAACTTTTCATGTACCAGTTGCTCAGGGGCCTGAAATACATCCATTCAGCCAATGTCTTACATAGAGATTTGAAACCAGCCAACATCTTCATCAATACAAATGACTTGGTGTTGAAGATTGGTGACTTTGGACTGGCCCGTGTTGTGGATCAACATTACTCACACAAGGTATGTCATTCCATTTGTTTTGCTGTCATGGCCCAATCACTGTTCATTTGGACCTCAGGGACCACCAAACTCATAATTTTAAATCCTGTGGACCAAAGACCCTGGAAAAATCCCCCAAAAAGTCTGCAGGAGAATCCCCCATCCCATTTTCCTACCAATCGATTATTCTTTATTTGGAATCACAGGATACCATCTCCAGCTCCGTTCTCAGGGAGAAAAAGAGAGAGAGACTTTTGGCTTCATACAAGGAAAGCAGCAGAAGCAGCAGAAATCTTTCTTTCTCTCCCCCAAACTCCGCCAGAAATGAGTCTCAACTTGTCGTGCCGGCACAGCCTCTTGGAGCAGGATACCTTGCAGGGTCCCAAAGACTCTTTCTGATGGAGTTTGGCGGAGAGAAAGAAAGACTTTTGCTGCTTTCCTTGCATGTAGCCAAAAGCAAAAGAAGGAAGAAGCAGAAAGAAGTAGCCCAATGGCCAGGGGAGGCTCGTGGGGCAAGTAGGGCAAGTTCCCCCCATCCTCCCTTTCCCCTCTCCCCTCACTACCTCGTGTTGTTTGCAATGCAAGCGACACAAGCCTTGTGTTCCCACAGGCCATGTGGGCGGCGCAGCCTTGTGTTCCCGCACAGCCTGGATTAATTGCTTTGGGGGAGACATTTTTCTGCAGACCAGCAAAATTTTCTTGTGGACCACCAGTGGTCCCCAGCCCACTGGTTGGCAACTACTGTTCTAGTCCAACCTCCTGCTCAAGCAGAAAGCCTTATAACAGTGATGGCTAACCTTTTCAGCACCAAGTGCCCAAAGCATGCACACGTGTCCACACCCCCAAAATGCAATGCGCGCATGCACCCTTTTCATGCACCCCTCCCCCCACACATGCACAGCAGAGACCTGAAGATCAGCTGGCCAGCGGGAGGCATGTATAGACATGTGCAGCAGAGTGGATTTGGGGCGATGTCTCATGTGCCCAAAGAGAGGGCTCTGCATGCCACCTCTGGCATGTGTGGCATAGGTTCACCATCATGGCCTTATAACATTTCAGATAAATTGCTGTCCAGTCTCTTCTTAAAAACCTTCAGTGTTGGAAGGACCCACACCTTCTGGAGGCAGGTCGTTCCACTGATTAATTGTTCTCATTGTCAGGAAATTTTTCCTTAGTTCTAGGTTGCTTCTCTCCTTGATTAGTTTCCACCCATTGCTTCTTGTCCTGCCTTCTGGTGCTTTGGAGAATAGTTTGATCCACTCTTCTTTGCAACACTCCTGAGATATTGGAAGACTGCTATCATATCTCCCCTAGTCCTTCTTTTCATTAAACTAGACATACCCAGTTCCTGATCACTGATGGAAGTCTTCTCCCTCATATTCCCTTGTCCATACCTTAATGTCTTTACAAGTTAGATGCTTTCATATGTATTGGCATAAACTCACTATTCAACAGGTGAATGAGTTTTTCTGGCACATCAACGCTTCCATCGCAAGGCCTTGTCCCTTAGCAGTTACATCTCAGGAATGAAACTGTCTCCTTCAAATAATAGTGTTCACTCTATGGAGCATCGAGTTAAATAATACAGAATAATTACAACAGATAAAAGGGAGCTTGAAAACATACATCTTGCAACTGGATACAAACCTGAGAAAGATATGAATGTCTTCCACCTCCTACTGTTAAAATAAATGTGCCAGTTTAAACAAGGCAGACATTTTGGTAAATATTTGGTATTGTAACTTATCACACCTCATGCTGTTAAAACAAAACAGGGCCTCCTGGTACCATTCCTTCCATCTGTCATTTGGCTCATGAAAGATACTTATTGCCTATTTCCTAGCAAATGTTCTTCTTACCTTTTGCAGACTCAAAAGAAACAAGAGACGTTTGCTGCAGGGGTTAAACAAAGATAGGTGCCATACTGTGCGAATTAATTGCAGTGGGAACTGGATCTTTGTGATATTTTTTCTTCTTCTCATCTCTTTCAAAAATGTGTTGTTTCTCCCAGTAACATTTCAGTAAATTCCTGCTCTGACATATTTATCCTGCGGAGTGCTGAAGTACTCTATATGTCAAGATTTCTTCCACTGGGGCATTCATATCAGAAGATCATAGCATTATTTACCTTATGCCTTGATGTCCCCATGGGTGCTTTTTCCAAGAAATAACTGGACTTGGACTTTCTGGTTTTTCTTTGAAGAGGTTTCACTTCTCATTTAAGAAGCTTCTTCAGCTTCTTGGAGGAGGAGCAAAATGTCTTCAGAGAAAAATCAGAAAATCCAGTTGCCTCTTGGAAAAAGCACTTTTGGGACAGCCATCACGTGGCTGACTGAGAATCTCCAGACTTCTGTCTTGATGTCCAAAAGGACCATAGGTGGCCCTTGACTTACAACCACAATTGAGCCTGAGGTTTCTGTAGTTCAGTGAGACAGTTGTTAAATGAGTTTTGCCTTATTGTATGGCCTTTCTTGCCGCCGTTGTTAAAGGAACCACTGCAGTTGTTAAGTTGGTTGTTACATGGTTGTTAAGTGAACCTGGCTTCCCCACTGACTTTGCTTGTAAGAAGGTTGCCAAAGGGACACAGCAATGGTCATAAATGTTAATCGGTTGCCAAGCATCTGAATCCTGATCACAAGATCATGGGGATGCTGCAAAACTCGTCACTGGGAACAGTGACACTGGGACTGTTTTTCAGTGCTGTTGTCACTTTGAACGGTAATTAAATGAATTATTGTAAATCGAGGACTTACCTGTATATAGTGCAACAGAATAGCACAGCCTGTACAGCCAGGATTTTGGTCATTCTGAATGTGAGAGAAGGGGAAAATGGGGAGAAATTGGAGTTTCTCCACACAAAGGTAGGATAGAGTAAATGTTTGATCAACTGATTTCCCGAGATTCTTTTGGTGAAAAAAATAAATAAATGTCTTTGTACCTAAATTCCAGGCTAGGCTTGGTGACTCAATTGGGCATTGGTTTCACTGACATTGACCGAGTAGAGTAAGGGTGTCAAACTTGCATCATCACAGAATCATCACGTGACTTATTGCAACTTTCCCCCCACTCCTTCGTTAAACTGGGTGTGGGCGTGGCCAGCACATGACGCATTTGGCCCATGGGCTGTGAGTTTAACACCCCTGCCTAAATAAATAAATAAATAAAGCCAAGTCTATTTTGTTTTGTTTTGTTTTGTTTTGTTTTGTTTTGTTTTGTTTTGTTTTGTTTTGTTTTGTTTTGTTTTGTTTTGTTTTGTTTTGTTCTGCTCTGCTTCTGTTCTGTACTGTTGTATTCTGCTCTGTTCTACTCTTCCAATCCTTGACTTGCATTGATTCCTGTCCATTGGTTGCCATAAATCCACACAATATTATTTGTGATATTTTCATGGTTTGCCTTTTCCTTCTTCCTCAGGCTTAGAGAGAGGGACTGATCAATAGTCATCTAACAAGTGTTCACATCCAAATTAGGACTAGACCTCAGGTTTTCCTTCTCCTTAATGAAATTATTTCTCATTTTTGAGTAGCAAAACGGAACCTGCAGGAAAACGTTGCACCCTGTTCAAGATGCCAGATGTCCCTTATCCTGGACCCTCCATTGCTGGTCTCCTTTTCTCTTCCTCCCCCTTCCTCCCTTCTTCCCCAGTCTCAGACTGATTGAGCCCTGAATTTCTGTTGCTGAGACGTTTGTTAAATGAATTTTGCCCCGTTTTACTATCTTTCTTGCCACAATTGTTAACTGAATCACTGCAGTTATTAAGTTCATCACATGGTTGTTAAGTGAATCTGACTTTCCCGTTAACTTTGCTTGTCACTGTTGTGGTTTGTTGGCAACCGGTGCAGATGGCAGTGGAATTGGACAGTGAGGAAGAAAGGGGACCAGTCAGGGAGTCTGGAGAGGACTTGGATGAAGATCCTGCATCCGATGCAGAGATGGGGATAAGACCATCTGGGAGTGGGGTGCTGCCTTTGGAGCCTTCAGAGTCTGGCAGCAGTGAAGCAGAGGACCCAGGGGAGCCTGTTCCCTGTGCGCATGTGCGCAGAGCTACTAGAAGGCGAGAGCATCTGAAACAAAAGGGGCAACTCGGGAGTAAGGCTGGGAGATGATTGCCCCTCCCATAAGGTATAAAGGTCAGGTCAAGATGATGAAATTTTTGCAGGAAGCAAAGTATTTGATCAATTCCGAGTCCTCCTTGAAGCTCTGTGTACTTTGGTTGGTTTTTTCTTGTACTTCGGTTGGTTTCTTTTGTAGTTAATTGTTTTTGGCAGCATCCCACAGGACTAAAAGTGTGTGCTTATCTTGGGGAGCTCATTTAAGATGAGTTCTGGCTGGGAATGAAAACAATTCCCAGCAATGCAATAAAATAGGTTTTGCTTTTAAAACAAGTTTGTGATTAATTATGTTTGACGAAGCCTGGATCAGAACAGTCAGTAAATTGCAAAAGGGGATCACATGACCCCGAGACACAGCAATGGTCATAAGTGTGGACTGGTTACCAAGCGTCTGAATGATGATCACTTGGCCATGGGGATGCTGCAACTTTTGTAAGTGCGAAAAGCAGTCATAAGTCACTTTTTTCAGTTCCTCTGATTACTAAATGAATTGTTGTAAATCAAGGACTACCTGTACTTTTAAAAGCATCAGACTTCCTACCCCCAATCTGCTGCCACATCTCCTTTGCAAACCTTTGGCTTTTGCAGCTGAGGTTGAAGATGTTGTGGTCTGCCAGCGGCCAGCAGAGCTGGTGGCAGACTTGGACAGTGAGGAGGTTGGGGAGGCCCATGGGCCAGTTCTGGATTCTGGGGAAGGCTCTGACGAGTGCTCTGCATTGGAGGCAGAGATGCACATTGGAACCAGGGCTGTCTGACAATTATCAGCTGCCTTCGGAGTTGGAGATCGGTGGGGCAGAAGAATAGCTGGAACCTGTTCCCAGTGTGTGCATGCGCAGGGCTGCCAGGAGAAGGGAACAAGGAACAAGGGTCGACTCAGGAGTAAAAGCCACAGATGGATGGTGAATGGCCCCTCCCGTAGGGAATAGAGGAGTGAAAGGAGAGTGGTGTTTGCAGGAGACAATTAGTTCAATTCATCTGTTCCTGACACCTTGCCAAGTATTGTCTGCTACAGAGTAGCGTTTGGAAGATATTGGCCTGGCAACTCTCCCAGCTTGATAAAGGTCTGTAGTTGTGAAATCTCTTGAAAGACTGTTGGCCGGGACTTTGCTGGAGAGGCTTTATTGGGACGAGGAGTCGGCTTTGTGCTTTTGAGAAGCCTAGGTTAGAACAGAAGAATGAGTTCACATTGAACTGATGCTGCCTCCTGGTTCCAAAAAACAAAACAACACAAGTTGTATAATGTTGTGCAGGCTTCATTTATTTAAAAAGAGAGAGAGGGAGGGAGGGAGGGAAAGCATTTGAAAATTTTAAAATAGCAACAATAGAAAAACCTCATCTTTCGGTGTGTGGCTAAAGAAAGTAATGGCTTTAAACAGGGTACCATCTTCTCATCAGGGAATAAAAGATAATGATAGGAAACCAGCTACATGCTCCTGTGAGTAAATTACTATCTTTTTCAGAGCTCATCCTTGGGATTAATAACAGGGCCGCGATGGAGATGTCAGCTCACACCTGCCAGAAGCCGCAGCCGACATGATGAGAATGGCCTACCTTCTTTGTCAGGCAGCTTTGAAAATTGTTTTTATTTTTCTCCCCTGCATGCTGTATGTATGGGAGAAGACAAAAAAATAGATCTAAATAAAGGTGAAATTCATTTTTCTTTTTTCTTTGCTGCCATCAAGAACTAGGGGAGCTGCACAGGGCTCGAAAACAGGAGATTGACTGCATGAAGCTGAGCCACAGCTACCTTTGAGCACTGAGAATTCAGCTTTTGCCAGATGGCAGGGGAATTTCCAGTTTGTAGCTTGGCTGCTTCCTCCCACCACCAGCTGCACCAAGCTAGAGGGAGGGTGTTCCAGTTTTACATATTTACATTTTGTCTTTCCTAATTTAAGAAAACACATCACTGCCAGTGGAAATGCTTCCTTGGGTCTGTGTGCTTCTGACTTAGTTTGCTTCGGTTTTCAGAAACCCCCTGAACAAAATGCTAAAGACAATTCCCTTACTCCCTACAGGTGGGAGATCCGAGAAGAGAATTGGGAGCTTAATGGAAAACATTCGACACAGCCCCCTCCTTTCCCAACTCATGTCTTATAACTCTGTGGTCAGCCTGCCTTGGTCAATGAATATTGTGTTTTTTTAAAAATGGATTTTCCATTAAATACATTTCTTAGTGCTTTATAAACATCGTGTTGTCTGGGTATTTAATTTGCTTAACTACAAATTACATTCTGAATCTCCACCCCTTTTTGCCAGCCACTGGTAAAATAAATTCCATGTTTGATAATATTCTATGTCCTCTTTCTGCTTAATTTTCTTTTCTTTTCTAAAAGATTTTTTTTATTTTAACAACAAACATAACAAACACAAACACAAAACATCCAATAATACCCTCTTTCCATTGTACAGTGTGTCGGTTGGTACATATCTCTTGTGCACAATATTAACCCTTTCTACCCTTAAATTAAAATTCATATTATATATATTAGCTATCCATATCATATTATATTGTTATCAAATCATAATTAGACTTTGATTATGTTCATATCATCCTTTTCGAGCAGATCTCAACTTAAGCAGATCTCTTTCTGCTTAATTTCCAATGTATGTCTATCCATTTCTGCACAATCTAGTATTTTCTTAACTATTTCTTCATCTTGTGGTATATCTTCATTTTTCCAGTATTGTATTCTGTTGTATACTGGAATACAATACAATACTGTGCTTTTGTCCAGATGCACAAAAGCACAATCTATCTAATTGATAAAACCCAAAATCAAAGCTTCAATTTTTCCCCCCATCTCAAGCACAAAGTCCAGAAGCGATTTCCAAGAAGAAACAAAAGTACGGATTTTTTTTTCTTTTATCAAAGCAGTCAATTTAGTCATCTCTGCTAACTCCATCAACTTTTGAAGAGCTATGAACTATGAACAAAGGGATCAGTTCAGAGGTGGTATTCAGCAGGTTTTGACCAGTTCTGGAGAACTGGTAGCAGAAATTTTGAGTAGTTTGGTTAGTCATAGTGCCAAAGGAAAAAGAGGAGAATGAGTAACAAAAGAAACTAACAGAGAAAAGGAAGACATGGTTCCGCACCCCCCACCCAGCCTCTGAGTGAACAGTGGCATCTGAGTTTAGATAGTGCAGGTAGTCCTTAATTTATAACTGATCCAGTGGACCAATGGACATGCTGCATCCCATAGTCACTTGACTAATAAATGCAGTGGCATTTATTATTAATAATAATAATATTGGTTAATCTTTAGTGAGATTCAAAGCCTTTGGGGCTGGCTGGTGGCTCAACAGCTCAATTCCTAACCAAGGACCTAGGAACTGTTCATATAGCGCCGGAGCATATAAACTGTTCCAAGTAGGGTGGCTTTTTTGTAGAATCAGAGTATTCAAGTCTGATAAATTCATAATTTCCAAATAACGAGGTAGTCCTTTAGGTATTGCTCCAAGAGCTCCAATTGGGATAACACACGATTTCTTTTTCCAAAGTCACTCAACTTTGATTTGTAAATCCTGATACTTAGTGATTTTTTCTTGCTGCGTGTCTCCAATGTGTGCATCACCAGGTATTGCAATCTCAATGAACCAAGCCTTTTTCTTTTCAACTATTGTTATGTCAGGTGTGCTGCGGCCCAAGTGCCTGGCAGTCTGAATTCTGAAGTCCCACATGAACTTGACTTTTTCATTCTCCAGAACCTTCTCAACCTGATATTCCCAGTAGTTGTTACTATACTCAAATCCAAATTTTTGGCAGTTTTCAAAATAAGAATAATAATATAATTTTTACTACTACTACTACTACTACTACTACTACTACTACTACTACTATTGTTGTTGTTATTATTTACTACACACAAAAAATGACAGTGTACACAGCTGGGTTTCGATGCTGGGCTTCGTAGCAGAAATCACTAGTTGAACACTTCCCAAGTGTTTAGGACTGTGTGATGTATTGGCGGATTATGCAAGCAGATCCTAGTAAGGTGGCCTTCTGCAGCTGACCAATGGTGATTTTGCCAGCACCAACTGTTTTTAAGTGCGTGCCTAGGTCTTTAGGCACAACACCCAGTATGCTGAGTACCACTGGAACCACCATGCTCATTTTCAACCACTTTTTCAGGATTACTGTGCTTATTATTATTTTATGTTATTATTTATTTTATGTTATTACATTTTTATGCTACCCATCCCCTTTGTAAGCTACTCTGGAATGTCAGGCCCCCCATAGCAGACCATTGATTCACTTGGCAGTGCCAACAAAAAAAATCGTACAACACAGGTAGTATTTGATTTACGACTATTCATTTAGTGATCGTTCAAAATTATAATGGCCCTGAGAAAAGTGACTCATGGCCATTTTTCACACTTTTCACACTGTAGCAGCAGCCCCATTGATACGTGATCAAAATTCGGACTCTTGGTACCTGGTTCGTATTTATGATGGTTGCTGTGTCTTGGGGTGATGTGATCTCTTTTTGTGACCTGTGGGCAAGCAAAGTGAATGGGAAAGCCAGGTTCACTGAACTTAATTGCAGTGATTCACTTAAGACTGTGACAAAATAAGTTTAAAATCAGGCAAAACTCACTAAAAAATGTCTCACTTTACAACATGAATGGAACAGAAGTTGCCCTCAGAAGTTGTGGGAGTTTCTTTACTTGAGACTTTCAAGAAGAGATTGGACTGCCATTTGTCAGAAATGGTGTAGGGCTGTGATGGTGAACCTATGGCACGTGTGGGCATGCGAGCCATCGCTCCAGCTCAGTTCCACTGTGTTTACATGCACTCCTCTTGCCAGCCAGCTGATTTTCAGGTCTACCATGCATGAGCAGGGGTAGGGCACATGCGGGAGACGTGCACATGCATGGGGGGTAAGGGGGAGTGTGAGGGGGTATGCGTGCATGCGTGGGGGGAAGGGAGATTGTGGGAGATTGTGTCCCCGTGCTCCCTGTTTTGGGCTTTGTAGGCCTCCCTGTAGCCTCGTGAGAGCAAAAAGGAGATATGGGAGGGCCGTGCTGCATCACCCTTGCACCCCGTTTTGGGCCTAGTAGGCCTCTCTGCAGCCTCCTAGGAGCAAAAATGGGGTGCGGGAGAGTGTGGTGTGGCCCACCCCATGTCCCATTTTTGCTCCCAGGAGGCTGCATGAAGGCCTACTAGACCCAAAACAGATGCCGAGGGGCAGGAGTGGGATTCAAATTTTTAACAACCAGTTCTGTGGGCGTGGCTTGGGGGGTCATGTTATTGGCTGGGTGTGGCCAACTCAATATCACTCACATTGAGGCACGCATCTCCTCACTGGGCCTCTTATGACTGTGGGGATGTTGCAACAGTCGTAAGTGGGAAAAATGGTTATAAGTCACTTTTTTCAGTGCCTTTGTAACTTTGAATGGTCACTCCACACAAGCAAAAGTACCAGCAAAGGAGGAAAACAAAAACTCCAGAGAAGTTCCAGAGACAGGAAGTCTAGTCCTGCCAAGAATGTAATAAGGGTTAACGGAGAGGCAGTTTCTGTAAACAACTCCAGAATGTTTCCTTCCTGCCTTCCTTACAGGATTAGACCAATAATTTCTTCTAACAACTGGTTCTCTGAACTGCTTAGAATGCCAACAACCGGTTCTAGTGAATAGGTGTGAACTGGTAAAATCCCACCCCTGCAGAGGGGGTAACGCACGCATGCATGGGGGGGCCCGAGGGAGTGTGGAGGGGTCACATGTGCATGTGAGGGAGCGGGGCAAATGGGGGGGTCGCATGCACCCTGCATTATTGGTGCAGGTATGCATGCGTGCTCTCGCACACATGTGCACTTTCGGCACACGACAAAAACAGTAGCCATCACTGGTATAGGGTCTCCTGCTTGGACAGGTATGGGGGTTGTATTAGATGACCTACAAGGTCCCTTCCAATTCTGTTAATCTGTAAATCTGGTCATAAGTCACAGACTACCTATATATTACAGTAAAAGTATCATAGTTGCAGGTCAGCAGAAATCTGGCCATTGAAAATATTATTTTCAAGTGGATTTTCCTCTTAGTTTCAGCTCCCTGGCTGAAATTGGGAGCCACTTAGAAGACTGGTCTCTGGTGACATTTAATAATTGAGCTGACAGATCCTCATTCCATGGGGCACAGATCCTCATTCCATGAGGCACACCGCATCACCTTTGGCACAAGAAAAACGCTCTGACAAAACACAGTCAAGCATTCAGTGTGGGGGCAATTGGATGTCTCCGGAAAAACAGCTGAAAGGGTATGAATGGTTGTGCTTGGTTCGAAGAAGAAGCAGAGGGGGAAATGATGGCCATCTGTCAAATATCTATTGTGGAAAATGTGGCGCTGACTTTTTTCTGTGCAACTTCAAGGACAAGGGTGCAAGCGAATGTAAGCCTTCATTCTCAATCAGCTGCCATCCCCAGATTAATTAACAAGATTGCCTTAATTAAACCACACAAGGATGGTTGCGCAGCTTGTACAGATAGTCCTTGACTTACAAAAATTCATTTAGTGACCGTTTGAAGTTACGACAGCACTGGAAAAAGTGGCTTATGACCAGCTGACAGGTGGGTGGCAACCAGTTTAACAAACAGTTTGGTGAGTGGTTGCTAAATTGCTGGATGGCATCTCTCCTCCCCACCCTGCCCCTTCCAGGAGTCCCTACGTGCCCCATTTTGGCTCCCAGGTAAGTGCAGGGAGGTCTACTAGGCCCAAAGGGGTGCGGCATGTCTCCTCCCCCGTGGTGGCCCATTTTGGGCCTAATAAGTCTCCCAGGAGGCTGCAGGGAGTCCCACTAGGCACCCCTCCCACTGTGGCCTTTTTTTTTCTCCCAGGGGGTTGCAGGGAGGCATACTAGGCCCATGGGGGTGTGGTGTGGATCCCCTCTTGGGGGCCCATTTTGGGCCTAGTAAGCCTCCCAGGAGGCTGCAGGGAGTCCCACTAGACCCAAAACAGGACACCAGCCCTCCGCCCGGCAGCCCTTTTTTTTCTCCCAGGGGGTTTCCGGAGGCCGAGTGCTGCCCGTCACACCCCCTGGCCATGCCCACCATGGCCACATCCACCCAGCCGGTCATTAGGGCAGAGAACCAGTTGTTAAATTATTTGAATCCCACCAGTGGATATTCAGGATATTGTGTGACAGTTGTACGCACTCTGCTAAACCTCTTTCTTTTCCGAGAATGCTTGTGGTCTCCGTTTGGGGCAACACTCCTGGAATGGGATCCCAATGACACTGTCTGTGTGACTAATGCCACCATCTCCTTCATTTTATTAAAATAAACTTTCTTGGAAAAACAGCAAAACCTGGCAGGTGCTAAAGTTGTGTGTGATCCACAGGCGCATTCACTTGCCCTCTGTTGAACTGCAAGAAAAAAAAAATAGTTGGGACACATAAGGTAAAAGCAAGATCTTTCTAGAGGAATTATTGAGTCTGTCACCTCTATAACTGTCTGGTTTGGTTCTGCAATCCAACAGGACAGACACAGACTTTAGAGGATAATTAGGACTGCAGAAAAACAATTACTACCAACCTGCCTTCCATCGAGGACCTACATACTGCATGAATCAAAAAGAGGGCTGTGAAAATATATACAGACCTCTCACATCCCGGACATAAACTGTTTCAACTCCTTCCCTCAAAACGACGCTATAGAGCCCTGCACACCAGAACAACTGGACACAAGGACAGTTTGTTCCCGAATGCTATCACTCTGCTAAACAAATAATTCCCTCAACACTGTCCGACTATTTACAAAGTCTGCACCATTATTACTTTTAATCTTCTCATCACTCCTTATCACCCATCCCCTCCCACTTGTGACTGTATGACTGTATCTTTATTGCTTGTATTCTCACTATATTGACTGTTTCCTATGAAACAGTTTCCTATGATTTGATTGCTTATTGTACCCTGTGACTATCATTAAGTGTTGCACCTTATGATTCTTGATGAATGTATCTTTTCTTTTATGTATACTGAGAGTATTTACATCAAGACAAATTCCTTGTGTGTCTAATCACACTTGCCCAATAAAGAACTCCCTTCCCTTCCCTTCCCTTCCCTCCCCTCCTCTCCTCTCCTCTCCTCTCCTCTCCCCTCCCCTCCCCTCCCCTCTCCTCTCCTCTCCTCTCCTCTCTTTATTCTATTCTATTCTCACTTTTAGGAGAGCATAAGGGGCAACCATGAAACTTAGCTTTTGAGTGACTGTGATTTTTGGCAAGGGAAATGGTTTGGCACTCCCTCTTGGCTCTTGTGAAACAGCTCCTGCTGCCCTGTTTATGCACCCCCCTGCCAAGTGTTTTTCTCCAATATTTCTTCCTTTGGTGCAGCTGAGCTTTTGATGTTGCTTTAACTCGCACAAACACAAGTCGACCTTCACACAACTCACCTGCTGACAGGACCTGCGAACTGTGTGAGTGTTTTGGGCGCCCCAAGATCTCAGAACTGACTTGCTTTTGTTGACCATTGGGCTGTTTTTGTTTTGAAAGAGAGATCGGAAAAAATGCAGCTAGCGAATAAATATTTGTGATATATAACCCCTAGACTGTTAAAATCAAGTGTAAGTCCAAGCTGCAGATCAGATAAAATAAAGCAAGGGGCTGGAAGCTGCCCATAACTTGACGGATGTTTGCGATGGGAAGGGTTTTCTGCAGATCAGAAAAAAATAACAAATAACAGAGTTGGAAGGGACCTTGGACCCCCTGCTCCAGGAGATGGCCCTCTACCATTTCAGACAAATGGTTGTCCAATCACTTCTTAAAAACCCCTAAAGATGGAGAACCCACAACTTCTGAAGACAAGCCATGCTGCCAATTCATTGTTTTCACTGTCAAGAAATTTCTCCTTAGTTCTAGGTTGCTTCTTTGCTTGATTGGTTTCCATCCATTGCTTCTTATCCTGCCCTCAGGTTCTTCGGAGAATAGCCTGATTCTCTCTTCTCTATGACAGCCCCTCAAATACTGGGATGCTGCTATCATGTCACCCCTCAGTCCTTCTCTTTGTTAGACGAGACATACCCAGTTCCTACAACCATTTATTATATGCTTTAGCTTCTTGCTCCTTAATTATTTTTGATTCTTCTGAAAGCCAAGAAATTGATAGGAATAAGTCCATGAAGCCACAGAAACCATGACAGACGTTATCTTTGAAAGCTTCACTTAATAAAAGACATCATTCCCATTTTAATCACATCTCTCTTGTGTTGCCATGTATGATGGTGTTGGAACAGTTGCTTTCAGACTTTTGAAAACTTTTCCCATGGTGCCAACGAGCTGATTGTGTTCCATATGAAAATAGTAAGACTCCTAATTCGCTATTCTGATTGGCTAAGAAAGCCAGTATAGGGATTGGTTCACTAGGAACCAATACAAGAAGCCGTTTAAAGGTGGCAAGAGTAAACTACTGTCATTGGCTACAAGCCAGCAGGCAAGCCGCTATAAAAGGGCTGCCGCGGCTTGAGCCAATGTCCCGTTTACTTTGCTGTTGCAAATAAAGATATTTATTTGTTGGAACCCGGTCTACCTCGCGTTTTTTCGGACGGAACACTGGCGACAAGGATGGGATCATCCTAAAACTCAAGACTGTGCATGCGGCGAACTAAAACCAGGCTGAAGACGATGGCTGGAAATAACGCACCGCCCGCACCCTTCAATCCCAATGAAGAGGATTGGGAATCCTATGTAGACCGTTTCCAAATGTATTTGGAAAGTAACGAGATGGAAGAGATCTCAGACCAGCGTAAGAGGGCTGTCTTCTTAACGCATTGTGGGTCAACGATTTTCAAAATGGCCAAGGCATTAGCGAAGCCCAGAGACGTGAAGCAAATGACTTGGCCTGAACTCCAACGAATACTGAACTCATTACGCGCCAGTAGTGTCAAACCTTATCAAATGGCATGAATTTTACCTAAGAGACCAAAAAGAAGGTGAGACCATCGCTGATTTTGTGGCAGCCCTCCGACAACTGGGGGGAGCATCTGAGTTCCTGAACTTAGATGAAGCGATGTGAGATCGAGTAATATTGGGTTTAAGAGACTCTAATTTACAAAGCAAGCTGCTAAATAAACCCAACATAACTATAGCCGAAGCCATCGCAGAAGCCACAGCCGCTGAAGCCGTGAAAAAATTGGCGGTCAAAATGAAACAGATGAACGCGAACAATGACGAAGCGAGCATAACTAGAGGGAAGAAACAATTTCCCGCCACCACACACCACGAAGATTTTGATGAGACATCAGAATCCGGAGAGGAAGACGATGAGGTCCATCGCCTCGATGCCAACAAAAAAGGGCGCGAAAAAAGAAACTGGCGGGAATGCGCCAGCTGCGGAGGAAACCACCCTCGAGCCGATTGCAGATTCCTTGATGCCATCTGCAGAGCTTGTAAGAAAAGGGGACACATCGAGAAGGTCTGCAGAAATAAAAAAAATTACAGCCCTAACAGACGCAGCAACTCTCCCCCAAAAGCTGAGCCAAAACAAACCGAGAGAAAGTGGCAGCGAAACAAACGAGCCAGTAACTGAGAAAAAACCCATCAGACTTTCACTATCGGAAGCGCTCAGACGGAAAGCGGGAAAAAATCAAAATAATAGTAAAAATCAAAGGCAGCCCCTGCGAAATGGAGGTAGACACAGGGTCTTTCCTGTCAATGGTGTCATGGGACACAATCAAACAACTGGTCCCAAATATCAGACTTAAAGAGCTCCAGAAACAAAAATTAACCCTGAAGGACTATCAAGGGAATCGAATCCCTGTGGTAGGTCTAGGACATTTCCGAGTCACCTAAAAACAACATGTTGAAGTCCTGCCATTGACAATAGTCGACCGAGACTGACCAAGCCTCCTGGGCATCGAATGGTTCGCACCATTGGGCATCGGAATGACCGGAGTAGACCGGGTGGCCGCAACCAACTGGGAAAAAAACCTGATTCATGAGTTCCAGGACGTTTTCGACGGCTCCCTAGGCAGGTATCGGGGGACCCCACTTTCCTTTAGTTTAGACCTACAGGTAGCCCCTAGAAGACTAAAGGCCAGACGAGTTCCTTTTGCATTAAAAGCAAAAATAGAGGAACAACTAAACAAACTAATTGACCAAGGGGTTTTGGAACCTGTTGACCATGCTAAATGGGAGACGCCCATTGTAACACCAGTTAAACCTGATGGGTCGGTTCGCATCTGCGGAGACTACAAGGCTACCCTGAACCATGCGCTGCAACAAAGCACATACCCGGTGCCAGTCATACAACATTTGTTACATTCACTTGGGGGAGGAAAAGTTTTCGCTAAACTAGATCTAGCACAAGCTTACCAACAGCTTCCAGTAGACCCCTTAACGGCCGAGGCACAGACAATAGTGACCCACAAAAGGGCATTCAAGTGCAACAGACTCCAGTTTGGAGTGAGTGTGGCCCCAGGCGTGTTCCAAAGCCTCATGGAACTCCTATTGAATGGAATACAAGGGGTCGTACCATATTTTGACGATATCCTAATTTCAGCCAAAGATACGACCCAACTAGAAAAAAGACTAAGAAATGTACTCACAAAATTCAGAGAATCTGGCCTGAAAGTAAAAAAAGAAAAATGCTGCTTAATGACTGATCGCGTCGAATTTCTGGGCTATTTAATAGACGGAGAGGGTATACACCCTCCTGAAAAAAAAGTCAAAGCCATTAAAGACGCACCACAGCCAAGAAACAAAACTGAATTGCAGGCATTTTTGGGACTAATAAATTTCTATAACATATTCCTCCCCCACAAAGCGACAATAGCGGAACCATTACACCGGTTACTGGATAAAGAAAACTAATTGGACTTGGGGTAATAGAGAGCTGGGTATGCTTCACGAAGGCCACCCTGGTATTGTTAAAATGAAAAGCCTTGCTAGAAGCTATGTCTGGTGGTCGGGTATAGATAGGGACATCGAATACTGGGTAAATTCTTGCAACAAATGTCAAAAAACCAGGCCTTCCCCACCACAAGCACTCATAAGGGACTGGGAAACCCCACGAGGCCCCTGGTTTCAGATCCACATTGACTTTGCGGGTCCTACTAAGGGACATACCTTCCTCATTGTCGTAGATGCATACTCGAATTGGCTGGAAGTTGTAGTTATGCCATCTACGACAACTGAGACAGTCATGAAACAACTTGACAAACTCTTCGCAACCCATGGACTGCCGGACGTCTTAGTGTCTGACAACGGGCCACAATTAAGAAGCATCCAATTCGAACAGCACCTAGCCTCCCTAGGTATACGCCATGCTCTAACCGCGCCGGCCCACCCGGCTGCAAATGGTAGAGCGGAGAGAATGGTCAGGTTTACCAAAGAGGGTTTAGAGAGAATGGACATTGGGGATGTCCAAGATAAAATTAACCGCCGACTCACCCTCCAACATATCACACCCAGTACTGTAACCAACAAAAGCCCGGCGGAACTATTAATGAGAAGAAAACTTAGGTCGCAATTAGACAGATTGCACCCAAATTATACACCAGAAAGACCCCCCGACTCCTCCACCCGTTTCAGGACATTTGAAATCGGTGACCTAGTCTATGCAAAAAATTTCACCGGGGACCCCTTATGGCTTCCAGGCACAATCACACAAATTTCAGTCCCCCGGTCCTACTGACTAACCGTAGACGATGGCAGGGAATGGAAGCGGCACATAGACCAGCTTCATTCCCGAAACATTGAAAGAAATACGAATGCACAACCACAAATAATAAAAAATGACGAAAAACAAACCAAAGAGGGGGGGAAATACAAGAAAATAACAAAGAACCATTTAAAATAAACCCAGAATATTCTAATAAACGAAAAGAGCAAAACAGAGACTTACAGTTAGAAGAAACTTGCGGGAAGAATCCAATCGAAGGGGCCAGCCAGGCCAGCTCGGCCTGCCCGGAGAAACCAGGAGGGAGCGGCAAAACCACCGGCCTGAGAAACTCAGGCGGCAGCAAAATGGCTGACTCACCTTTCCAGGCGGTTCCATGGAGAAGAGCCGGAGAGACAGCAACCCCATCTGAACCGGATGAAGTCTCCAGCGAAAATGAACTGCGCAAGTCAAGTAGAGTCAGAAGAAGCCCCACCTACCTGCGCGACTACGTCACCACGTAGGACTGAACCAAGAGGGGAGGGGTGTTCTGTATGAAAATAGTAAGACTCCTAATTCGTTATTCTGATTGGCTAAGAAAGCCAGTATAGGGATTAGTTCACTAGGAACCAATCCAAGAAGCCGCTTAAAGGCGGCAAGATTAAACTACTGTCATTGGCTACAAGCCGGCAGGCAAGCCGCTATAAAAGGGCTGCTGCGGCTTGAGCCAATGTTCCGTTTATTTTGCTGTTGCAAATAAAGATGTTTATTTGTTGGAACCCGGTCTACCTCGCGTTTTTCTGGACGGAACAGATTGTATAACTAAACATAGAACTAATTTCTGCTTTGTTTAACCTGCCAAGGGGCTATTATGAATCTGATGCTTCACATTTTATAGCACACGTTCTCCCAAGCTTGGTGTTTCTGCACTTAACAGATCCGTTAACATTTCTTTTAAGGGGTTGATCCTAGATCACTTTCACAGCAAAGCTTTTCCAAAATTCGAAATGGGTCCCTGATGCTTGTGATGCCTTGACATCAACTGTATTCAAGAGCTGAAGTGATTTATTTTGACATTCAGGTGTAATATATTTGAAACCGTAGGAAACCCACTCTTCCTCCCTCCTATCTATCCTTCTTCCCTTCCCCCTTCCCTTTTTTCTTCCCTCTCCCTCCCTCACATCCTTCCTTCCCTCCCTCCTTGCCTGCCTCCCTCCTTCTCATTCCCATCTCCTTCCTTCCTCCCTCCCTCCCTCCATCCCATCCATCCTTTTTCCCTCCCATCCATCTTCTTCCCTCCCTCCCTCTCTCCTTTCTTCCCTCTCCTTTCCTCCCTCCCATCCTTCCTTCCTTCCCTCCCTACTTGCCTGCCTCCCTCCTTCTCATTCCTATCTCCTCCCTCCCTCCCTCCTTCTCCTTCCTTCCTTCCTTCCTTCCTTCCTTCCTTCCTTCCTTCCTTCC
>BLBF01000010.1:6023101-6046757 GCA_015471245.1 Laticauda colubrina
CTTCCTTCCTTCCTTCCTTCCTTCCTTCCTTCCTTCCTTCCTTCCTTGGAAGCTTTAAATCTACTCCTACATTTATTTGCAGGGCTTCTGACTTATAGGGCTTTAGGTCTTTCAAAAGGAAAAGTAGCTTGCTAAATTTTTGTACTCCTCATAGGAATCGTTGGGATTTCTCCCCCACCCCAATATATAATCAGATAAATACACACAACATAAAGTAAGCATGTTTGTATGTGGGTTCATGTAGCAGGCAATTCATTTGTCCTTTGCATGGAATCAAGTGGGCTTTTCTATTTAGCAAGTGTTGCGAGGTTGGTGAATCTGAAGATCATTGTGGATCAATTTCCAGACTGGTTTTTGAAGGATGGCAGCACAGAAATGCCCTTCATTTGAACTGTGTTTTTTTTTAACCTAGGTCTTTTCGAAAAGCAGCAATGCGTGAAAGAGGATGTCTCCAGACAGCTGTTAAACAAAATTAGTTTTTCAGCAGAAGGCAACAGATTGTTCTGCTGTTTATCAATTAATGATGATAAAGAATGAGTTGTATTGAAATTATTGGTATAAAGCTGCAAGATAGAGGAAAACCAGATGTATTATCTTAGCCAATGCCCTAAAGCAGGGATCTTCAACCTTGGCAACTTTATGTCATGCCCCTGTTAGAATCTGACTCAAAGGGAGAGGAGGAACAGACGACAGGGAGTGAGAGTGTGGCTCCGGAGATTGTGGAGGAAACTGGGGAAGGGCACAGGCCAGCTGGGCATTCAGAGGAAGACCCAGGCCCATCCTCTCTTCATCCTAGGGCACGCAGGGAGGAGCGGATAAGGGAGAAACTTGAATGGTGTGGTCTACGGGGGAAGAAAGGGCCCTGATCCCCTTCATGGGCTACAGCTGTGAGGACTGTTTAAAAGGACAAACTGCACATGGTCCAGTGCTGGAAGCAAAGTGTGAAATAATTCTAGTCTTTCAGTTCTTATCTAAATTCTGGCATCCTTCCCAGTGTATGTATTTCAATATCTGTGGACGTTTTGAAGCCCTTATTCTGCCTTGTCTCATTAACTGCTTCAGTGTGGTTTGTGTTATTTTTTCTATTTATAATTTATATGTATTTTGAGTTTGAACGGAATTTCTTCCTTTTCGCAACTGTTTGTGGGGGAGTTTTTTCTCCAGTCAATGATAATTGGACCTTTGAAGCCAAGTTGAAGGAATTAAAGGGACTTCCCCTGTTTTGGTGGCTTTGTTGCTTTTGCATCCCACCCTGGGTTATCACACTTTAAGACTTGTGTAGTTCAACTTCCAGAGTTCCTCAGCCAGCTCTGCTGGCTGAGGAACTCTAGATGTTGAAGTCCACAAGTCTTAAAGTTGACAAGGTTGGAGATTCCTGTCCTAAAGCTTTATGGAATAACAGAAGAGAATCTTCTAGGAGGTCTAACCATCCTTGTAAACCTGATATTCCTACAGTTGCTAATTAAAATACATAGTGCATTTGAGGTTCAAAACCTCAATAAATCCTCCAGCAAATCTGCCACACAGGTCAACTCAGCTAGTCCTTGACTTGCAACCTTTGATTTAGTGACTGCTCAAGGTTACAATGGCACTGAAAAAAATGACTTTTACTACCGTTTCTCACACTTATGACCGTTGCCGCATCACATGATTAAAATTTGGATGGTTGGCAACTGACTCACACCTACGACAGTTGCAGGTGTCCCCAAGGTTCATGTGATCCCCTTTTGCGACCTTCAAGCCAAGTCAAGGGGGAAGCCAGGTTTCACTAAAGGACCATGTCACTACTTTAACAACTGCAGTGATTCACTTAACAACGGTGGCAAGGAAGGTTGCAAAATGGGGCAAAACTCGCTTAACCACCGTCTTGCTTAGCAGGGAAAAAATTGGGCTCAATTGTGGCTGTAGGCCGAGGACTACCTGCATAGTTGTTTTGTAGCACACCCTACCATGCGTCAAATTATAGATGGATAGTCTCAAAGGTGCTTTTTTCAGGAGGCCACTGGACTTTCAATGTTTTTTCTTTGAAGATGTTTTGCTTCTCATCCAAGAAGCTTTCTTCAGCTCTGACAGGATAGTTGTCATTATCTTTCCCTCCCTCTTTCAGGGTTACCTGTCTGAAGGCCTTGTGACCAAATGGTATCGATCTCCCCGCTTGCTCCTTTCGCCCAACAACTACACTAAAGCTATTGACATGTGGGCAGCTGGCTGCATCCTGGCAGAGATGCTTACGGGAAAGATGCTTTTTGCTGGTAAGTCTCCAATTTTTATTTTATTTTAATTCTTTTTTATCAATATGCTTGGTTTCCCAATGGAGCTTTAAAAAACTCTTGCAGCTTTCTTTTTGTGTTGATTTTTTTAAAAAAGGCACATCTAGGGAACAAGTGCATGGATTGCTTTTCCTCCCCTTTTCATCTATAAAATGGCTGTGGTCTGTAGATTCGGATAATCATCTAGATATCCCATTTATGTACTGAGGGAAATATATATTTCTGCTCCTCCTCAGTTAAAGCCCATGTCACACTGAACCAACGGATGCAAAGAGGATGTAAAACGGACAAAAAAGCTTGCCATCCGTTGGTTAACACGATGTATCCGTTCTGTACTCACTGCCTCCATTTTGCTTCCTCTCTATCTGTCCAGCATCCGTTTATGGATGTTTCATCCGCTCCAAAAGTTTTGGGCTGCCTAAAACTTTTGCGCGGAAAATGTATCCAGTTCATCCGTTCTGCATCTGCTACACATCCGTTACGCATCCGCTATATCTGCTAGGCATCCGGGACGCATCCGCACAACGCGCATCCACCCGGACGCAGGGAGAAAGCAGAACGGACGCAGAACGGATGCAGAACGGATGCCTAGCGGATGCAGAATGGAAACAAAGCGTTTAAAATGGAAAAAACGTTTGCAGAGGGGACCTATCTTGGATATTAAGGATGTCTACAGGATGCCTAGAGGATGCCTAGCGGAAAACCTATACTGCCTATAAAAAGGGGGAGCAACTCGCCTGCATCGCACTTTCAGAACAGCAGCCCAGCGGTGCAGACCTCTGCAGCCTTCATCTGCCTCTTCCTCTTCCACAGCATCCAGTCATGTCCACCGTGGATTGTAACAAAGTCCTTTCGGCAGCCACCATCATTCTGCAACAGTGCGAAGCCATCTGCAGGCTCTGTGAACACTGCTGCGAGAAGAAAAGGAGCCACCCAAAAAGAGTCTGGGTCCGAAGATGGTTCGCCAGTAGAGCGGAGGACAGACTGTACAACAAGCTGATGGTGGAGCTCAGGAGCGAAGACACTCGGGCGTTCCAGAACTTCATGAGGATGCCTCCAGCCATGTTTGACGAAGTTGTGCAGCGGCTGACACCCAGGTTGACCAAGGCAAACACCAACTTCCGGCCCAGCCTGGAACCTGGGCTCAAGGTGGCACTCACTCTGCGCCACCTGGCCTCAGGGACCACCTACAGGAGCATGCAGAATGGCTGGAGGGTGCCATCCAACACCATCAGCATTGTGGTCAGAGAAGTGGTGCAGGCCATCATCGAAGAATACAAGGAGGAGCTCCTCCAGTGCCCCTCCACTGAAGAAGGATGGAAGAAAGTTGCAGAGCAGTGGTATCAGAGGTGGAACTTACCACACACCGTTGGAGCCATAGATGGCAAGCACGTGGCCTGCAAATCTCCAGCCAAGTCAGGGTCCACTTATTTCAACTCCAAGGGCTTCTTCAGCATCATCCTCTTTGCCATGGTCGATGCTGACTACAAGTTCATGTACATCGATGCTTCAGGCAACGGCTCATCTTTGGATGCCCAGGTATACAACGCCAGTCACCTCAAGGAGGAGCTGGAACGCAACCTCATCGTGGGCTTCCCAGATCCAGACCCCCTGCCCAACGACACGCAAGATGTGCCCTACTTCATTGTGGGGGATGACAACTTCTCCCTCACAACCTACCTCATGAAGCCCTACACCTCCAGACTCCTCGCCCGTGAAGAGAGGATCTTCAACTACAGGCTGTCCAGGGCAAGGCGGGTGGTGGAGAACACCTTTGGCATCCTGGCCAACAGGTTCCAGGTACTTCTCACCACCATGCAGCATTGCCCAGAGACCGTGAGGAGGATCGTGGAAGCTTGCTGCATCCTGCACAATCTCATGCGCACCCACCACCCAGTCTTGCAGAACAGGCTCATGGACCGTCAACAAGGCAATGGGGACATGGAGCCTGGGGAATGGAGGCAAGGGCGAAACCTGATCGACACTGAGAATGTGCTAGGCCCCAACAGAGCCTCAAATGAAGCAAAGAAGCAGCGCAACCTCCTGAGACAATGGTGCAACTCCCCAGCTGGAGCAGTGGAGTGGCAAGACAGGATGGTAGATGCTTAATGGATGCTTCCTTCAGCCTGTCTCATCACACGGATGAGATTGGGCCATGTATGTTTGGTTGGCCTACAATGAACAGGGCGTTTAATAAAGAGTTGTGTTTATGTTGACATGTGTGGATAATTATTACATTATTATTGATAATAAAGGGCTGTAGGTGTGGCACCTGGGCGGATGGACCATACAGCTCTACTATGCTTGCACTGGAGGTTTATCTATCCCACAGCTATTACCCATCCCAAAGGTATCCCTGCCCATCCCACTGCTATCTTAACCCATCCCACAAGCATGCAAAGGCTTAAACCATTTCTAAAAGTTTCCAGCAAGACTTTATTAAAAAAAAGAAATGAAGCAAGTGTGTGAATCAAAAATAGACTTTACTAATAACAAACTATAAGACAAAAAAGAGTCTCTGGCACTCCTCTTGGTCGCTCAGTCTCAGGGGTGAAGGGTCCAGATGCTCTGGAGGTGGCTGGTGCTGGAGTGCTTGTCATCAGCTCCTCCTCCAGAAGCAGAAGCAGCAGAAGCGCCAGCCCCAGAAGAGTGAGCCCGTGCTGCAGAAGCCCCAGCAGAACCAGAGTGAGGGCCAGGGGGTGGAATGGTAGCCCTGTCCCTCTTGCCAGGGCTGGCAGCAGATGGCTGAGGCTTGCTGTGCTTCCGCATGGTTGTGGGGTTGCTGGCTAGCAGGGAGGCTGGCAGGAACCAAGGCTGGCAGGCAGGTGGCAGGCAGGCAGGCACCAAGGCTGGCAGGCAGACATGAACCAAGGCTGGCAGGAAGGCTGGCAGGCAGACATGAACCAAGGCTGGCAGGAAGGCAGGCAGCAAGGCTGTCAGGCAGACCGGCTGGCAGCAAGGCTGGCAGGGAGGCTGGCAGCAAGGCTGGCAGCAAGGCTGGCAGGCAGACATGCAGGCAGGGCAGGCAAGGCAGTCGATGTGTCTGGCAGCAGGTCTTTCCTCTGAATGGCGTCCTGCTTCCGAGCTGCTTCCGTTATATCCACGGGGCTGACGCAATGCATCCTCCCCGCATGCGCAGTTATCGCCAGGCATCTGTTAGGCTTCCGCTGTGCATCCGCTAGGCTTCCGCTGTGCATCCGCTTCATCCGTTCGGCGTCCGCTCTGCATCCGCTGTATCCGTTCTGCGTTCGCTTCGCTGAGGCCCCCCGGAAGCCCTGCGGATGTGCCACCCACTCCCATCCGCTTCCATCCGCTGGGCTTCCGTTCCGCATCCGCTTTGCATCCGCCCTGCGTCCTCCCCGCGTCTGTGTTATCCGCTCTGGTTATGCAAATTTTTGCCCCTTTTGAGAGCGGATAACAACAGATGGAACATTTTTCTCGTCCGTTGTGTCCGTTTTGCATCCGTTGGCCAGTGTGACATGGGCTTAAGAAATAACAAGTAGTCCTCTACGTACAACCACAACTCAGCCTGAAATTTCTGTTGTTAACTGAGACATTTTTCAGGGGAGCTTTGCCCCATTTTATGATCTTTCTTGCCACAGTCATTAAGTGAACCAATGGTAAATTAGTAACATGGTTGTTAAGTAAACCTGTCTTCCCCATTGACTTTCCTTGCCAGAAGGTTGCAAAGGGAGAATTACATGACTGCAACTGTCATAAATATGAGTCAGTTGCCAAGCACCTGAATTTTGATCAGGCGGCCATGGGGAGGCTGTGAAAAACGGTCATAAGTCACATTTGTCAGTGCCACTGTAACTTTGAGTGGTCATTAAATGAATTGTTATAAGTCAAGGCTACCTATAATCCTCGACTTACAACAATTGGGGCCAGAATTTCCATTGCTAAGCAGTGTGGTTGCTATGTGAGTCACACCCAATTTCACCACCTTTTCTGCCACAGCCAAGCAAATCCCTGCAGTTATTTTTTTATAAATTTTATAGGCTGCCCATCTTACTTTCATACTAAATCATACTAAGTTAATTGTGTGGTGTTTATGCAAATCCAGCTTCCCTGATTGACTTTGCTGGTTGGAAGCCAGCTGGGAAGGTTGCAAATGTTGATCACATGCTCCCGGGACAATGCAACCATCATAATACATGCCAAGCACACGGATTTCAATCACATGACCATGGGGGTGTTGTAAGTGTGAGGAACAGAGCTGAAATGGTGTCCTCAGCGCCATTGTAACTTTGAACGGTTGCTAAATGAATGATTGTTAAGTCGAGGACTGTACTTCTTCCCACCTCAACTCTGAGCTGACATCATCCAATATGCAGAAGCTGGGGAAGGAAGGAAGGAAGGAAATAGTCCCTGGGTTGGATCCCTTTGTGGGTTTTTCCTTATGCCATCTCTCAGCTGAACACCTAATTCCCCCTGTATTGTCTTACATCCAGTGATATTTACCCATGTAGTATGTCTATATTGCTATTATCCTTATCGTGTTTTCTACTATTGTCTCCTATCGGTAACTTATTTTGATGTTACTTAGTTGTTTGTATATACATTGAGAGGTTGTGCACTGGGGACAAATTCCTCATGTGTCCAATCACACCTGCCCAATAAAGCTGTTCTGTTCTGTTGCATTGCATTGTGTTCTATTACGTTCTATTCCATTGTGTTGCATTCCATTTTATTGCATTCCATTTTTCTCCTCTCCTCTCTCTCTACTCCTCTCTTCTCCTCTCCATCCCATCCCATGCCATTTTTCTCCCCTTCCCCCTCCCCTCCCCTCCTCTCCATCCCATCCCATGCCATTTTTGTCCCCTCCCCCCTCCTCTCCCCTTCCCTCCTCTCCATCCCATCCCATCCCATTTTTTCTCCTCTTCTCTCCATCTCTCTTGTCCTCTCCTATCCTCTCTCTCCACTCCAATCCTCTCCTCTCCATCCCATCCCACCCATCCCATCCCATCCCATTTTTCTCCCCTTCTCTCCCTCCTCTCCATCCCATCCCATTCATTCTATTTTTCTCCTCTCCTCTCCATCCCATCCCATCCCATCCCATTTTTCTCCCCTCCTCTTGCCTCTCCATGCCATCCTATCCCATGCCATCTCCTCTCCATTCTATTTCATTTCATTTCATTCTCTCCTCTCCTCTCCATTCCTTGAGCTCTTCAAGAGATTCATATCTGTGTCTCTGTCAGCCAGACCCAAAACACAAAAAGTCAAGGACACGTCCTGGTAATAAGACATCACTCTGCCTGGTTTTCCACTCTGCTAATCATGATGCCTTCATATTCCCTCTGCTCAGCACCACTTTGGGAAGCATCGTTATTTCTGCTGGGTAGCCAAGAGGAGTGTTGTAAATTGGTGTCATACCCTTGGACTGCTGCCCTGAGAGCTTCTCCAAACAGCTGCTTTAATAGCAGTTCCAAATAAAACATTCTCCCAGCTCTGGGATTCAAGTCAACAAGGGATGGAAAGGATGCATTGGCTCATTGACTCAGTCGCCCTTGGACTGAGAAGTACAGCTTGTTGGGATGTTGAGACCAATAGAGGAAAGGTCTGTGTTGTGTGTTGTTAGGGCCTGGATTACAGTTAGTTCAATTTTGCATTATGCTTGGTTTATGGAGGTTTTCAAATATTTTGTTCTGTTGATTGTCTTTAGCTACCCAGAATCCATACGTAAAATGGGTGGCCATGGAAAGTTTCTTAAATATTGTAACTAAGTAGACCAAAATCATCCAGGGGTGACATTATAGTAGTATTCCAATATTTGAGGGGCTGCCACAAAGAAGAAGGGGTCAATCTATTCTCCAAAGCACCAGAAGGCAAGATAAGAAACAATGGATGGAAACTAATCAAGGAGAGGAGAAGATTGGAATTAAGGAGAAACATAACTAACAGTGAGGACAATTAACCAGTGGAACAGCTTGCCTCCAGAAATTGCTCTATCACTGGAGGTTTTTTAAGAAGAGAATGGACAGCCACTTATCTATAATAGTATAGAGCAGAGGTCCCCAAACTTGGCAACTTTAAGACTTTTGGAATTCAACTCCCACAATTCTCCAGCCAGCATAGAGAAGTTGGAGTTGAAGTCCACAAGTCTTAAAGTTGCCAAGTTTGGGGACCCCTGGTATAGAGTCTCCTGCTTGAGAACCTGGATTAGAAGACCTCCAGGTTCCCTTCCAGCTCTAAGGTAAAGGTGAAGGTTCCCCTCGCACATACATGCTAGTTGTTTCTGGCTCTAGGGGGCGGTGCTCATCTCCATGACAAAGATGAAAAACCAGCGCTGTCCACAGACGTCTCCATGGTCATGTGGGCGCCATGACTAAACGCCGAAGGAGCACGGAATGCTGTTACCTTCCCACCAAAGGGGTCCCTATTTTTCTACTTGCATTTTTTACATGCTTTTGAACTGCTAGGTTGGCAGAAAGTGGGACAAGTAATGGGAGCTCACTCTGTTACACGGTGCTAGGGGTTCGAACTGCCAAACTGCCGATCTTTCTGATTGACAAGCTCAGCGTCTTAGCCACTGAGCCACTGCTCTATTCTGTTCTAAATCAAAAGTGAACATTTTAAGAGCCATAATGGTGCAGTGGTTAGAATGCAATATTGCTATCTTACTCTGCCCACAGTCAGGAGTTTGATTCTGAGCGTCTCAAGGTTGACTCAGCTTTCTATTCTTCTGAGGTCGATAAAATAAGGGCTCAGATTGTTGGGTCATTCTGTAAACCGCCCAGAGAGCACTATATCACTATGAAGTGATATTGATATTTATTGATATTTATTTATTTGTCAATTGATTACAAGATAATAGGTATAAGTAAAGACATGGTGATGAATACATGGATACATATAAGAAAAATAAAAAATATATAAAAGAAACAATAGGACAGGGACGGGAGACACGTTCGTGTGCTTATGCACACCCCTACAGACCTCTTAGGAAAGAGGTGAGGTCAATAGTAGACAGTCTAAGGTTAAAGTTTTTGGGGTTTGGGGAAGAAACCACAGAGTCAGGGAGAGTATTCCAGACATTGACCACTCTGTTGCTGAAGTGGTATTTCTTGCAATCAAGTTTGATGCGGTTTACCTTGAGTTTGTATCTATTGTTCGCTCTTGTGTTGTTATGGTTGAAGCTGAAGTGTTCATTGACAGGTAGGACATTGCAATGTATGATTTTATACACTATACATAGATCGGACCGAAGGCGGCATAGTTCTAGGTTTTCTAGGTCTAGAATTTCGAGTCTGGTGGCATAAGGTATTCTGCAACGAGTAGAGGAGTGGAGAACTCTTCTTGTGTCTATAAGTCTGTAAGTCTAAGTGCTATTGCTATTTTATAAACTTTCAAACAAAGTAGTTTACTTACCTTGCTAGAAATATTGGGTCACAGCTGGAAAAAGGAGCTTTCGATATTTATTCAGGACTTGAGTGCATTCCCTGCTGTTACTTAACAAATTAAAAAAAAAACTTCTTCATTTTGTGGTTGGCCCGACTGTGACTTTTGTTCTTCTTCGCTGTGTTTGTTATTATTCTTAAACCTCTGTTGCTTATTTTGCAATCCTGCAAAATTTTCAACACCTTGGGAAGCAGCTGCATGCAGCTTCTTTAAATAAATAATAAGGTTAATTAATAATGGATTTCACGTCCTGTTCTTCTAAAATCATCTCACCCAGGAAGAGCTGGTCAGGTTGAATTGTTGCTTTCTATCATTGAGAGGCAGTGGCGGGGTTCAAATTTTTTTACTACCGGGTCTGTGGGCGTGGCTCGACTTAGTGTGGGAGTTGCTTGGTGAGCATGGCAGGGGAATGTTACAACTGCAAAATCCCATTTCCTCCCTACCCCACTAGCCTGCTTTCCAGCCCCGTTCTCCTGTGCAGAGTCATGAAAGAAGACCCAGCCAATCAGCTGGGACTTGGGAGGCAGAGCATACATGGGGGCGGGACCAGTCAGAGGTGGTGTTTGCCGGTTCTCTGAAGTATAACAAAGATTTTTCCAGCTTGTAACAAACCCAGGCTGCAGTTCTTCACTAGCATCTGTTTGAGGAGTAACTGAAAAAGTACAGGTCATCCACGACTTACAACCTTCCATTTAGCAACTGTTCAAAGTTACAATGGCACTGAAAAATGGACATGGCCATTTTTCATGCTTTGCAGCATCCTCACAGTCACGTGATCAAAATTCAGATGCTTGGCAACTGGCTCATATTTATGACAGTAGCAGTATCCCGGGGTCATGTGATCTCCTTTTGTGACCTTCTGATAAGCAAAGTCAGTGAGGAAGCCAGATTCATCTTAACCACCACGTTACTAGTTTAATAACTGCATTGATTCACTTAACAACTGTAGCCAATAAAATGGAGCAAGATGCACTTAAAAACTGTCTCACAAGCAACAAAAAATACGGGGGCCAATTGTGTTCATAAGTTGAGGACTGCTTAAATTACAAATGCTTCCTATGGCTACTGCTGGTACTATAAAGCAGTGTTTCTGAACCTTAACATCTTTAAGCTGTGTGGACTTCCCAGAATTCCCCAGACAGCAAAAGCAGAATTCTGGGAATTGAAGTCCACACAGCGTAAAGTTGCTAAGGTTCAAAAACAGTACTATAAATAAAGTATTGGGAAGGATTCCAGAAAGCATGCACTCTTTTCCTTAACTTGTTCTGTTTGTTTGTTTACTTACTTACTTTTTGTTATTAGTTGCAAAGTCATGTCCGTCCCATCGCGACCCCATGGACAACGTTCCTCCAAGCCTTCCTGTTCTCTACCATCTTCTGGAGTCTATTTTAAGCTCATGCCGACTGCTTCAGTGACTCCATCCAGCCACCTCATTCTCTGTCATCCCCTTCTTTTGCTCTCAATCTTTCCCAGCATTAGGCTCTTCTCCAGTGAGTCCTTCCTTCTCATTAGATGGCCAAAGAACTTGAGTTTCATCTTCAGGATCTGGCCTTCTAAAGAGCAGTCAGGTTGATCTCCTCCAGGATTGACTGGTTTGTTCACTTTGCACTCCAAAGGGCCTCACGGGAGTCTTCTCCAGCACCATAGTTCAAAGGCCTCCATTCTTTGGCACTCAGCCTTTCTTATGGTCCAACTTTCACAGCCATGCATTGCAATTGGGAAAATCGTAGTCTTGACTATACACACTTTTGTTGGCAGATTTTTAGTATGCTGTCTGGATTTGCCATAGCTTTCCTCCCCAGAAACAAGTTTCTTTTAATTTCTTGGCTGCAGTCTCCATCTCTGGTGATCTTGGAGCCTAGGAAAATAAAAGCTGTCACCACCTCAATTTCTTCCTCATCTATTTGCCAGGAACTGAAAGGGCTGGATGCCATGATCTTAGTTTTCTTAATGTTGAATTTCAATTTACTTACTTACTTACTCACTTACTTACTTTTGGCACTTCTTAGGATCTTGGATTGCCTTTTAGTTTGCAGATAATGCTTGTTTGCTTAAGGGTTATATATAAAAACAGTGAAACCACACTCAAAAGTTTGAAAACAGATTTATTCTGGCTCTCTGCATAAGGGGTTATGTCTACTTGTTGTTGGAATTAATTTTCAGTCGGCTTATTTTCCGATGAATCATCTAAGCTACTCGATCTTATTGCATCTTGAGATGGTTAATTAATTCAGAGAAGGGCAGCAAGGATGATCAGGGGACTAGAAAATAAATCCTGCGAATGGGCTTGAAGGTCTTGGAGATGTATAGCTTTAAAAATGAAAACAGCAGGGGCCTCATAACACTCTTCAAACACTTGAAGTGAGGTCACAGAGAAGATCAAAACTGATGGTTTATCAATTCTAAAGGACAGCATAGAGAAAAACAGATTTAAAATAGAGTTTATTTCAATGGAATATTTTTTTAAAATCCTATCAATTATCTAGGCCGGTGTTTCTCAACCTGTGGTCCACAGACTGCCTGAAGTGGGCAAGATGTCATCCCAGTGGGCAGAGGTGGGCTGCATTTGTGTTAACCGGTTTGCTAGTCTGCCTCTGCCTACCAGCATCCATCGGTATTCATCTGTTGAGAGTTGAGAGTTGTTTGGAAACAGTATTTGCTGTGTGAGCAAGGAAACAGCAAGGAACCTGGGTATGGCTTAGTTCAACTGTTTTGTACTAAAGTGGCTTGCTGCTGTGAAACTAAAACTGAAAATGAAACTCCTCTCCTCTGCTTGTGTTTTGCATTTGGAACAGATTTCTTCCCAGGTGGGTAGGGGGAGTAGAACTCCTTAGCATCAGAGCATGTTAATAATAAGATAAGAAATACGAATGATACTCTGATGGTCATTTCAAAAAATGACCATTTCTTTCTTAGTGAACACCTAGAAGTCAAGATGAACATATGTGCCAAATTTCAAGTTTGTAGACTTTATGGTTCTGGAGATTTTGTGATGATGAGTGAGTGGTATTTCACTTATACTCTCTCTATATATATATTGATTATATTGTGATTTCTTTGTTTGAATGCTGAGAGCTGCCCAGCGAAGTCAAGAGTTCGGTGACATGCAAGTTTAAATAATAATTAATAAGAATAATGATAACTGGATAACAATGCCAAATCCAGTCTAAACATCTGGCTGATTTTGTGACAAAGCATAATAATACAGTATTTAGCATCATAAAACATCTGCCTATCGCAGTCTGTGCTCCGCACATCCTAGATTGTTAGGAAGAGGTTGATATGCGTGAAGGCCAATACCAGCTAAAAACAGCTGTGTTTTTACATTGGGAGGAAGAGAGGAAAGAAAGAAGGAGGAGGAGAAGAGGGGAGGAGGAGGGGGAGGGGGAGGAGAGACAGCAAAATGTAAGAGGAAAAAATTTACAGGAAGTGTGGAAAGGGAACTTCACGAGGACAGTGGTGTCACTCAAGCAGGAAAAGCCTGAAGGGAACATCAGGCCAGCCATAAAACAAACTTTCATAGGAAAAGGAATCAAATAAAAGGTATTAAAGAAGCCCCTTAGACAAAAGCCAAATAAATAAGAAAAGTAGGGAAACAAGAAAAGAAAACCCTTACAGACACAAGACTTGTCAAATCAGCAAAAACAAATAGACAAAAGACACAAAATAAATTACAAAGGAGACAGATGGGAGATTGCCACAAAACAAATAGAAAAAACCATTATAAAGCTAAAAGATATTAGGAAAGAACCGATAATATAATCAAGCCACCCTGCAGAGTTTGTCTTCTGCACCTCGCGAAGTTTGCCCTCTGGCAGAAATAAACTCTGACAGGATTTTTAAACATAAAACACTAAACACAAATAACGAACATTCACACACAAAAGGAGAAAAAGGTATAAATACCAGGGACTTACCATACAAAGTTAGCCAGCTAGCCCTGGAACGTAGCCTCGCTATCTCTCGCCTTCCTGAAAAATGAAAAGATCCAGCTTTCAAGCAGTTGTCTGTATCCTTGCGCCGGAGCTCTCCCAGAGGGAAAATTCAAATCCTTGGAAGAAAGGCACTTTGACAGCCTTTCAACAATTGGCGACCATGAAGATTTTCCAGCCAACCCTGCCACCGGACCGGGCCCACGGATCCACTCCCAGCCGGCATGAACCTTCTTTGTCCAGGGACAACATCCACAGACCCAGGCCGGAAGGCATAAGGGTATTAAAGGGAGTCCTTGGGCTTTTCCGCTCAATAGCTGCTTGAAATCAGGTGAATACCGCTTCAAATTTATAATCTTACTAGGGAGGGGAGTGGAAGCATGAGTGGATCAGGTGTGTGATCGTGGGTTTTCTCTGCGGAAACAACGGGATCTCACCTCCTCCATGATTGCCAGCTGCACCCCAGCCAGCTGCTAGCTCAAACACGAGCCGTGACCAGCTGGATTTGGGAACACAAGGGGTGATCACGGAGTGTGAGACCTTCTGAAGGACGTAAAAAAACCCGAGCGGGCTGCAAAAAGAACTGGTGTTAGGAAATAAATAAAAAAAGCAGGAAAATAGTCCCGGTGCATCCCTCAAGCAAAGCCCTGTGCATTTAGAAGGGGCCCGTACTGGCTGCTGACAAACAGAATTGGAAATAGACAGAGCAGGTCCTTCCAGATCCCCACCTTTAAGGGAGATCTGAAAACTGATGGTGGAGTGTGGGGAGGGGCCCATACCGGTGCTGCTAGGGGGCAGACGGTCCTCCAAGATCCCCGTTTTAAAGGGGGTGTCTTAAAACCGACGGCGGAGTTTCCCTAAGAGAAAGGGGGCTGTACTTTGTGTGTAGGGAAACCGGAATCCTTTCCAGACCTTTTTTGTCTGAAAACTGACAGTGGTAGCCCGGCTAAAACAAAATAATCCCCACATCAGGGATGGAATATGGGAAGTTGTAGCTCGAGGGCAATGGAAGAGACCCCCTTGGATAAATTACTTGAGACCTGGGATGAAAGGCAAGTGCCTGTCCTGCCTGGAATGAATAAAAAAGACGCAAAAAGAATTTGCAAAAAGTGGGCTTTATTGCAAGATGACACGGGAAGACAAATTTGGCCTGAGAGCGGTACTTTAGATTATAAAACCCTGAAAGCACTTAGAACACGCATTAAACCCAGCCAAATACCCTTTTGGTACTGCTGGGCTGAAATGGCTAGGACCAAAGACCTGACCGAGGGAAAAGATCAGGAAAAACCTGAAACCCATTCCCTGGAAGGAAAAACTGAGGCACGGTTCATGGCTCCCCTTTTAAGCAAACCAGTACCAGGCAGAACTAGGGGACAATTAGAATACGTTTTTACCCACGCTGCCTTCTCTGCCTCTGACTTGGTCATCTGGAAAAAGGATACCCCAGCTTTCAGGGCTGATCCTCAAACAGGAATTCAAACCCTGAAATCTATCATAGACAGCCATAATCCATCCTGATGTGACATGATCCAGCTGCTACAAGTCTTTCTAACGAAAGATGAACTATTAAAATTATTTGAGAAAACAGACCACATTGCTAAACTGCCAACTATCCCTGGACGGGCAGACCCAGCCTGTGTCACATGGCCAGTACATCACCCTGACTGGGACTATAATGATACCAATCACTGGGATGAATACACAAGAGCAAAAGATAACTTACTAGAAGCTTTAGAGGAAATCGGTAAGAAGCCTCTAAATTGGTCTGAATTCCAAAAAACAACACAAAAAGAAAAAGAAAACCCTGATGCTTTTTGGGTCCGCCTGTCAGAAGCAGCTATTACATATGCCCATCTAGACCTTAGCTGCCTAGAGGACCAAAGGATTTTAGCTTCAGCCTTCGTAGACCAGTCCACTGTGGATATTAAAGAACATTTCCACCGCTTTGTCACTAACTGGCCGACCTTTGACATAGAAGAGTTGCGCAGGATCACTAACTTTGTCTATGATCAAAGAGACAAATTGAAAGAGGAAGAGAAAGATAGAAAGAGATGGATAGAAAGACAGAAAGACTTAAAAATGTTTGCTGTAATGCAACATGATGCCAGACAAATGCCAGGTAGAACTCACTATAACTCAAAGAAATGCTGGCATTGCGATAAAACAGTGTGGTCGCAAGGCAAATGCCAGCATTGCTATAGGTGCGGACAGGAAGGTCATTTCAGCAGGCAATGTAGACAACACCCCTCCCGCAACCGGTATCACCCACCACCTAGAAACATGAGGCCAGGCAATAATCCAGTCCATTACACTGAGCAACAAAGTTTCAGTCACCAGGCACCACCCAGCGCTCCCTTTGCTCCAATAAGTAATAACAATTGACATCAATAGGAGCAAAGAAGAGAACATGATTTACCCCTTTCCTGACTAGAACATGACAATGAAAGCACTGAATTCATGGCTACCTTTAACGGGCTGGCTATCCCCCTAAAAAACGGCTCAGGAGGGTAACCCATTGTTACCATTCTTATAGGAGGAAAGAAATACAATTGCTTAGTTGATACTGGAGCCACCTCTTCATTAATTACTGAACCACCATATAAAGCTTCAGTGGCTGAAGGGGCTCGGGATAGCATAATGGGAGTGTGTGTTGGGGAAAATAATCCCTGCAGAATTGACCCACAACGTACCAGTAGAACTAGGACCTTTCACAGTGGACCATACATTCACTATTTGCCCCCAGTCGCCACTATCCCTACTAGGAAGGGATCTCCTATGTAAAATGGGAGCTACCATAACATGTGGCAAACAAGAGCTGCAATTGGAAATCCCAGGAAAATGCACGCACAAGACAATCATGCTGATAACCAGCAACACGGGGCTTCATAAAGATTTAAAAAGCCTGCCACCCTTCTTATGGGGCTGGGACGCATCAGAAGTGGGACTACTTAAAGGAGCAACACCTGTTACTATCCAAGTAAAACGTGGACCACCTCCACGCGTGCCCCAATACAAAATCCCTGCAGAGGCAATTCTCCCCATAAAGAAATTAATACAAGCATACCTACAGTAAGGAGTTCTCATTAAATGTACCTCTCCCTGCAACACCCCCATTTTTCCTGTAAAGAAATCTACAGGAGACAAAGATGGAAAGCCCATCTTTAGATTTGTACACGATTTGAGGCTCATAAATAATCACGTGATACCAAGAGCCCCCATAGTACCTAACCCATCAACTATAATCACCGAGGTGCCAGCCTCAGCCACTTATTTTTCTGTCATAGATTTTTGCTCTGCTTTTTTTTAGCATTCCAGTGGACCCAGTATCCCAATATCTATTTGCCTTTACCTGGCAAGACCAACAGTATACCTGGACTCGATTGCCACAAGGCTACACTGAGTCCCCCACCCTATTCTCACAAATATTAAAGGCAGACTTCTCCTCCATTTATCTACCATAGCAGTCTACTTCAATCCAATATGTTGATGATTTACTGCTGGCATTTCAAACTGAGCTAGCATGTAAAACAGACACCCTATACTTATTTGAAGCCCTGGCAGAAAGAGGGCACAAAGCCTCCCCTTAAAAATTGCAATATTTAAAACAAGAAATAACATATCTGGGGTACATTATTACACCAGGAAATAGAAGACTGTCCCCTAATCGGGTAGAAACTATTTTAGCCATGAAACCACCCCAGACAAAATGACAAGTAAGAGCCTTACTGGGAGTACTGGGTTTCTGCCACCCATGGATCCCCTCGTTTGGAGAATTAGCCCGACCACTCATTCAACTAACAGGCAAAAACATGCCTGACCCCACTGAATGGTCCAAACCTTTGGACAAAACACTTCAGACCATGAAACAAACCCTGGCATCAGCCCCAGCACTCGGGCTACCTGACTATAGGAAACCTACCTTATTCATCCATGAAAAATTAGGTGTTGCCTCTGGCGTTCTAACAGAGCCTTTTGGACACACGCACTGACCAGCTGCTTCCTATTCTGTAACCCTAGATCCAGTAGCCCAAGGGGCTGTCCCCTGCTTAAGAGCCGTAGCAGCTACAGTCGAACTGGTGAAACAATCTAAGGATTTGGTACTAGGGCATCCACTATTGCTAAAAGTCCCCCATGAAGTTTTTGTGATTCTCTTAAAGAGCCAGACTCAAGCCTTTACTCAGCAGCGTTTGGCTCAAAATGAAGCTGAACTTTTTACCTCTGATCACATTATGTTTGAAAGAAGTAATATTCTAAACCCAGCTACCCTGCTCCCCACAGAACAGGAAGAAGGCAATCTCCATGATTACCTCCATTTAGTGCTTGATGCTGAACTACCCCGCTCCGATTTAACAGATTTGTATCCCGCTACAAAACCCTGACATTGAACTTTTCACAGATGGTTCCTCCTATATGCACCAGAACAAAAGAGTAATGGGAGCAGCTGTAGTCTCTCTACAAGAATTCATCTGGACTTCCCCCCTTCCTCCCTCCCATAGCACCCAAGCAGCTGAGTTTATAGCTTTAACAAAAGTTTGCGAAGCTGCAAGGAACCAATCTACCAATATTTATACAGATTCCAAATATGCTTTTGGAGTCTGCCATGCAACAGGAGCTCTATGGAAACAATGGGTTTTTTTAACTTCAGCAGGACAACAAATAGTACATGCATCATTTGTAGCCAAACTGTTAGAAGCCATGCAATTACCACAAGCGCTAGCAGTCATCCATTGTAAAGCCCAGCAAACAGATGACTCTACAATAACGAAAGGAAACCAATATGCAGATGCAACAGCCAAATGGGTGGCAACCAAACCTCTACCTCACACCATCATCACACCAGCCTTAACAACAAAACCAGAAATACCATACACACAATTTCTAGACAAAGGGGAATCTGAACAATGGGAAAAGAAATTTTCAGTTTTTGAATAAGAATTTTGGAGAGTCCCAGATGGCAGACCTATAGCCCCATGATATCTCCTTAGGGTAATTTGCCAAATATTACATACAAAGGGACATTGTGGCACGCAAGCTATGGTGGATGCCATTAGGAGGGTATGGTATGCACCTGGAGCCTATAGTGAGGCTACAAGAATAGCCACAACATGCCAAACCTGCCAAGCAAATAATACCACCTCCAGAAAAACAATTCATGAAGGAGGAAGACCCAGGGCACAGAAACCATTTGAAAAGATCCAAATGGATTATATACAACTACCTAAGGCAAATGGGTATCAATATGCTCTTGTCTGTAAGGACCAATTAATCCACTGGGTAAAGGCCTTCCCATGCCACCATGCTACTGCCCTAGAAATAGCCAGACACCTCCTTAAGGATATTGTGCCTAGGTTTGGGGTCCCCCCCATTCTGGACATGGATAGGGGAAAACATTTCATAGCACAAGTCCTCACACATATATTTCAGGTATTACCCAAAACCTCCACGTGCCCTATTCTCCAACATCATCAGGAGCTGTGGAGAGAGCAAACAGGGAGGTAAAAACCCTACTGGGCAAACTCTGTCAGGAAACACACCTCTCCTGGCCACAAGTGCTCCCAATTGCCCTCTTTTATATCAGAACTGGACCAAGACAGGACATAGGTATTTCCCCCTTTGAGATCCTTTTTGGTTGGCCTCCCGATACCTTTAAAGGCCTCGACCCTCATTCCCTCTGCCTAGATAGGGGGGATATGGTTCTCTCTTCTTATCTTGCAGCCCTGCAAAAGCGACTACAGATCCTCTGGACCCAGAGTGCACTGATGCAGACCTTACCCTGAAAGAAGCCCTCCACCCATATGAGCCGGGAGATTGGGTGTGGATCAAGTTCTTCACGAGAACCTCACCTTTACAACCCAGGTGGAAAGAACCCTACCAAGTCTTACTAACTACTCACACTGCCATAAAGGTTGCAGAATGAGACTCTTGGATACATTGGACACATGCAAAGCCAGCAGTCATAGATCATAGCCAAACTCCACCACAATCAATCCCTCCCATCAAACTCAAGAAAAATCTGGACACAAATCAATGGACTCTTGCAGCATTCTTCAACACCATTGAACTAAACAACTGTGAGAAACCAAGGGCAAACGCTGAATTACACAAAACTGGACTCCCAGGTGCTTAGCAAGAGAAATACTCAACACCACTAACTTTTGCTTCACAGGAGGGAAATCAGTCAAGGACATCTTAACCACATGCCTAATGGGAATAGCAACTAGGCCACATAACATCATTAATTACACCACATTTAGAAACCTTCCTGACTCCTACGAAAGTATTTTTAGCTGGGGCCACTCTACAAAAACCAAGGACCACACCATTAACACCCTACACATTGCTGCAGTAACCATCTCTGAGAGATGCTTTAATGTCACTGGGTGCAGCACACCGAGGTTCACAGAATGCACCAGTCTTAGCAACAAGAACTAAAATGCAACTACACAGAGACCATATCATTTTCATATAGTTACCAGAAGCTCCCACCAGGATGGTTTTTCCTTTGTGGCTTAAAAGCCTACTCATACCTTCCTGCAAATGCCACCAATGGCCCCTGCACCTTGGGAAGGTTAACCATGCTTATGCCATCCTTACAGAGATGACACAGGCGAGCCTTCCAAACCCTAGATTCAGACTGTGACTCCAAAGTCTCCCTTCCCACCAAAACAGAATATGTCTCATTGGCAATATCCCTGGTAGGGGTACCTGGATTGGCAGTGTGAAATTCTAAAAATTTGAATGGACTAGCATGTACCCTGGCAAAAAGCTTGAATTCGACCTCCCATGACCTGGATGCCCTTAACAGAGAACTGAGGGAGGTCAGAGAAGCCACTCTGGAGAATAGGACAGCAATAGACTTCCTTCTCTTGAAGCATAATTATGGCCGCAAAACATTCAAAGGGAATGCTTAGCAAAGGGATTGCTTCAATCTGAACAAAACCTCAGAACTCATAGGGAGGGACATCCACCACCTGAAAGAGCTAGCTCAAAATATTGGCCAGCAGCAATCATTCCTGGACTTTTCATGGCTCTTCTCATGGATGCCGGATTTCCATTGGCTCAAAATCCTTATAACAACCACAGTCGCCATTTGTGTCTTTGGAGCCCTTATGTGTTGCCTCTGTTGGTGCATACCACCCTGCCTTAGCTGCCTAAAGGCCTGTGTTCCCTCTCAGAGGAGAAAATTAAAAGGGGGACAGGCAGCCATGATGATGATCCAGATTGATCACGAATACCAAATATACCCAGACATTCAATCAGAGACCACCCCTTAGAGAGAGAGAAAAAAATGAAGGATTGTGGAAAGGGAACTTCGCGAGGACAGTGGTGTCACCCAAGCAGGAAAAGCCCGAAGGGAACATCAGGTCAGCCATAAAACAAACTTACATAGGAAAAGGAATCAAATAAAAGGTATTAAAGAAGCCCCTTAGACAAAAGCCAAATAATTAAGAAAACTAGGGAAACAAGAAAAGAAAACCCTTACAAACACAAGACATGCCAAATCAGCAAAAACAAACAGACAAAAGACACAAAATAAATTACAAAGGAGAGAGACAGGAGATTGCCACAAAACAAATGGAAAAAACTATTATAAAGCTAAAAGAGATTAGGAAAGAACCGATAATATAATCAAGCCACCCCGCAGAGTTTGTCTTCCACACCTCGCGAAGTTTGCCCTCCAGCAGAAATAAACTCTGACAGGATTTTTAAACATTAAACACGAAACACAAATAACGAACATTCACACACAAAAGAAGAAAAGGGTATAAATACCAGGGACTTCCCATACGAAGTTAGCCAGCTAGCTCAGGATCATAGCCTTGCTATCTCTCGCCTTCCTGAAAAATAAAAAGATCCAGCTTTCAAGCAGTTGTCCGTATCCTTGCGCCGGAGCTCTCCCAGTGGGAAAATTCGAATCCTCGGAAGAAAGGCACTTTGACAGCCTTTCAATAGAAGAAAAACAAGAAGAAGAAAAGAAGAAGAAGAAGAAGAAGAAGAAGAAGAGACAACAAAACATAAAACATAAGAGAAAAAAATTGCACAAAAATCTGAAAATATAAGGATCTGCAAATAGAAGTAGAATGGCCATACTAAAACATCTGAAGCACCACTTGAACACTAGTGGCATTGACAAAATCCCCATCAGTCAATTGCAAAAGACAGCTCTGTTTGGAACAGCTTACATCCTGTGAGAATACCTTTAACATACCACCAACCATCTGCCTATCTCAAGTCCTTAGGAAAGACTTGATAGGTGGATTAAAAAACCCAGATCTAGTCTAAATAACTGGGTATGTCCAACCATAATGATACCAAAACAAAACAGATTCCTGACAACACAGAAAATCATTTTCCCTGAAACAGGGATATTCGTTGAGCTAGATCACCAATCATCACCTCTGACATAGTTAAAACTTTTATTAATGTTGGACTCAGCCTTTAGGAGTGGGAAGCCACACTAATTTAAAGACTATGCTGGCTGCATCTTTCATTCAGCTGCTGAAAGTCTGTGCTGATTTGAGATTGTTAATAATTTAAGCTATACTAATGAGATTTCAACAGCAACAAAACAAATACACAATTTTTTTAAGGGTGTTTTGCTCCCAATTTAATTTGAATGCTTTAGCTAATGATTTCAGAAATAAGAAATGTGGAATGAAATTAAATTTCTTCCTGGACAAAGTTTTATCCTTACTCATGACTTGTAATTATTTTCTGTTAATAAATCCCCTCCCCTATTTTTTAGCCTTTTAGAGCAGAATATAATCTTGCTTTCCAGAGTTAATAGCAACTAGGTTTTTTTTTTTTTTTTAAACAATTTGCAAAGAGATTGTGCAAGACAAGATATTTATGTAACTCTCTTATCCATGGTACCCCCATTTTGGTGGTAGCTAAAAATATTCCTTCGATCCTTTTTGAAGCACAAATAGCCCTTGTGGCCATTTACTTATTTTAGAAAATACTCCTTAAATGATACATGTAATGATTGTACTTCTGCCTTCATTTTGTCCTTGAGCACCAATAGCTAAATTTGGAAAGGAAAGCTTTTTTTTTTTTTTTTTTGGTATCAAATTCTGTTAGGAGAAATATTTATTTCTCAGCTCCAGCATCAAATATTAAAATGTTACTTTCTATCTTACCATTTTTACATACCATTCTTCCCCCAGCAATTTTTCTTCAAGATTTCATCGAGAAAGTCACTTTACCTGATAAAAAAACCCCGAGTTGTTTAACCCACAAGGTTGCAGCTACTATTTTGATTTTTTTGGGGGAGGTGGGGGAACTGTGCCAGCTATGTAAAAAGTGGTGAATGGCCAAAACCAGGCTTTCCTGTTCTTGACCCCTTTAAGATATATGGACTTCAACTCCTAGAATTCCCTAACCAGTAGCTGGCTAGAGAATTCTGGGAGTTGAAATCCACATGTCTTAAAGTGGGTAAAAGCAGGAAACTCTGGTGAAGACAAAAAAGGGATATGAGTCTCTAAATTGCAAAATCTTCCTTTACACGGTTGATTTCTCTGAAATCTATTCCTAACAACCTTCCACTCTGAATACTTATAACTCAGACTCTGGAAGTAGAGAAACATGCAAGAAGGAAGACTTGTGAGGTAAATCTTCCCTCATATATTTCTTCTTTTCTCTCTTGCTAGCTCACATGTTGTTGAAACTGATTGAGTCCAGGCCTTCTTTCAGGATATGTCCAGGCCACACACTTAACCAGATTAAACATAACTTGTTGAAATTGATTTTAACTCTTTTTTGTTTTAGTTTATTTTGCCAAAATTTCATATACTCTATCCCTTTCACTTCATTGATGGTGTGATATAGGTATTCCTCTGTTGAGGTAATTCCCCGTTAGGAGAATGAGCGCATACAGGGAGACGTATTTGAGAGAAGTGTTTGAATAATACACACACAGCACACAGATACACTGTCCAGTAAATATAGCTTTTTACTTCCAGAAATGTTTAAGCAAAGTTCAAATACAGTCCAAAGTCATTCACAAGTAAAATCAGTCAGTTTTCAGTCCAGGGATAAGCCAATAACAAAGTC
>BLBF01000010.1:6054087-6074869 GCA_015471245.1 Laticauda colubrina
AATAAACACAGACCAAGACTCCCAATCAATCAGGATGAAGAAAAAACTATTCTGGCACAGCAGTAGGCTAGCCCCAAATTTAAAACTGAAATGGCTGTGAAAGCCTGACTCACAGACGAACACAATACAGAAGCCTGATGATGGCAGATGAGATTCTGCCAAAACATTGCTACAACTTTAAAACACAACTACAATGACGTGGGAAAATACCTGAACAAAGCTGAACAGCATACATACATACACACACACACACACACACACAATATAGAGACCTAGTACGGGTAGATCTTGACTTAGAACCACAATTGAGCCCAAAATTACAGTTGCTATTGAGGCAGTTGTTAAGTGAGTCCCCCCTATTTTATGAATTTTTTTGCCATGGTTGTTAAGTGAATCTGGCTTCCTCACTGACTTTGCTTGTCCAAAGTTTGCAAATAATGCTCACATAACCTTAGGTCATTGCAGCTGTAATAAATATATGGCGCACCTTTATATGGAAAATTCTACAAGTGTATGTCCCAAAGATGCTTTTTTCAAGAGGCAACTGGACTATCTGGTTTTGCTTTGAAAACTTTTCGCTTCTCATCCAAGAAACTTCTTCAGCTCTGCTGGAGATTCTCAGTCATCTAGGACATGGTTGTCTCAAGAGGCAACTGGACTTTCTGGTTTTTCTTTGAAGACGTTTTGCTTCTCACTCAACCTCCAAGCTGAAGAAGCTTCCTGGATGAGAAGTGAAACGTCTTCAAAAGAAAAAAAACAAGTCCAGTTGCCTCTTGAAAAAGCACCTTTGGGACAACCATGACCCGGTTGACTTGAGAATCTCCACAGAAATGTACCTAATCTCCACAGAAATTTACCTAGTTTCTGTATGCACACAAACACACACATTCATTTTTTAAGTTGAGCTCAATTTCTGGTGATCTCATGGAGACATCCATGAAGTTATTAAACAGGCTTAAATGCTTGTTTCTGAGGTTTTTTTCATTGCTTCAAACAATGGTTATTTTACAAACCACCTTGAGAGGAGTTTACCTCAAACATCAGTGTGAAATGAATGTCAATAAAGATGTTAAAAATAATGTATGAAAGATCCCTCAGTTGTTTTAAATATGTGCCAACTTTTTCATTTTGCAAAAAATGAAAGCCAATATTCTACATAAAGCATTTAAAAAATCAGCAACCCTGAAATATATATTTTTGCCTGCCATCTTAAAAGATTATAATAATCACAAATCAAAGGCCTATTTTTGATATTTGATCAGTTCTTTAACAATAACAAAGAGTTCCACGGTAAATATCTGAACTTTCATATTCTACCTCTGTCTGCATTTCCAAGCTAATGTTTTAAAAGTATTTATGTTATCTTAATTGTGTTTTGCTCATGCAAAAGTAAAGTCTTAAGTCTTAAGTAAAGTCTTAAGGACTTCTGAGAGTGTCTTGAGACCATGAAGCTCCAATTTCAGAGCCATTTACTCCCCAACTGCACTACTTGGAACAACCAAGAGACACTTAGGGGAGAGAAAGCCTCACTGAACACAATAAAACTTACTTTTGGGGAAAGCAAGTTTAGGACAGAGTTCACTGTCATAGTCTCCAAATATCATTTCCTTAGCTTCAGGGGTAACTCTTAATTTTAAAAGAACACAGGATTCCTCACTTGTCCAAAAGTCAAATTTTCTATTGAACTTAATTAGAGATCTGCTTTTGAATGAAAAACAAGGAGTTGATGGATGTAGAGTAGGGAAAGAGTATGAGTAAGGAAAAGGATCTTGATGGAGATGTTCAGATTCTATTGTCAAGGCAACAAGGAGTTCTACATTTGCTGAAGTTGAGGACACCCAGATGACATTTGGAAACAGCACAGACCCGTGATGGTGAACCCAGGGGTGGGTTTCTACCAGTTCTGTCCATCTCTGTAGAACCGGTTGCTCCGAAAAGCAGCAGACATAGAACCGGTTCTATGTCTGCTGCTGTCGTGGCCCACCCACCCACCCTGGTTCTTACCTGACCTTTATTTCCTGCTTTTTCCTGCTTTGCGTGACACAGCTGCAATTGAAAAAGCAGGAAAAAAGGGCTTTTCTAATTGCTGCGCACTTGCACGCAGTGCTGCTCAGCTGTCCAGGCAGCTCAGCAGGTTGTAAATTGCATTTGCACAACTTGCGCATATGCATGCAACGCTAACAGACAGAATCGGTAGTTATACCAGTCGGATCCCATCCCTGGGCAATGCGTGCCAGAAGTGACATGTGAGCCAGAAGTGGTACGCAGAGCCACTTCTGGCATGTGAGAAGTCGCCCATAAGAGCCCCACTGCACATAGGCGTGCACACTGTCACCCTACAGCTGATTGTCAGGTATCTGGCATGCATGCATGGGAGGCGGGGGGCGCGCGCACAGCCACACAGTGTTCGGGATCATGCATGGCGCATGGGGGATCGCACTTGCATGCGCAGAGATGTGCAGCATGTATGGGGGGTCATGTGTGCATGTGCAGGAGGGCATGGGGGGCCAGCATACATTACCTTCTGGGTGCTGGCATGTGAGCATGCTCACAAGTGCATGCGCAATTTTCGGTACGTGAGCCGAAAAAGGTTAGCCACCACTGGCATAGACAGACCAGAATGGGACAACTCGTTGCAGCCAACGCGTCAAGGGACAACTTGCCATGAGATAACTCATAGCAGGGCAATTGAACAATTCAATGTAATTATTCAAACTAAATTTTTAAAAAAATATTTTTTGTCATTCACATTTCATTTTATCCCTCTTTCTGCTTTCTTTCTTTAATGATTCTATGCCACAATTTCTTTGATATTACTGTAGCTCTTGCCCCACAAGGAGTTGTCCTGTGGTGAGTTGGCTGTGGTGAGTTGTCCTGAGGTGAGTTGGTTGCAGCAAGTTGTTTGTGACAAAATGACTACAGTGAATTGTCATGGACCCTAGACCAGAGGTGTCCAAGTCAATTTCATCGAGGCCGCATCAGGGCTGTGGTTGACTTTGGGAAGGGTGGGTGTGGCCAACTGGGTGGACGTGGCCAGCTTGACACTATTCCCCAAACTGCTGGCATGTTTCCTCTTCGCACTAGGTAGTCCAGGCTGAAGCCACGCTGGCTGGCCCCTTACATTTTCCAGGACAGCCCCATGGGCAGGATCTGACCACATCGTGGGCCAGATTTGGACCGTGGGTCTTGTGTTTGACCCTTGTCCTAGACAGACACAGAAGGAGGATGAATTCCCTCAGACTTGCAAGTTTCTATAATTATAGCCAAGTTCAAGAAAAATTCCAGTGGTGTTGATTTCCTGCTCTGGTCTACCTGGAGGGGCTAACAAATGAGCTTCAAGTTTAATCTGTTTGTAGGATTGCAGCAGGGAGTCTGTTTATTGTGCAGATAATGTACAAATACTCCTTGACTTCACGATGGTAATTGAGCCCAAAGTTTCTGTGGCTAAGCAAAACAGTCAATAAAATGAGTTTTATCCCATTCGATCTTTCTTGCCACAGTTGTTAAATTAGTAACATGGTTGGTAAGTAAATCTGGCTTCCCCATTGACTTTGCAAATGGCGATCACATGACCTCAGGACACTGTGACCATCATACATACATGCCAGTTATGCCAAGGGCCTGTCATGCCCCTGTTGGAATCTGATTCCGAGGAGGAGGTCGAGCAGCTGACAGGGAGCAGGAGTGTGGTTCTGGTGGCTGTGGAGGAAACTGGGGAAGGGCACATTCCAGCTGGGCATTCAGAGGAAGAACCAGGGCCACCCCCTTTTCATCCTAGGGCACTCAGGGAGTAATGAAGAAGGGAGCAACGTGGGTTACGGGAGAGAAAAGGGCCCTGATTCCCTTCATTAGCTGCAGCTGGGAAAACAGGATTTAAAAAGGGCGTTTGAGCACAGCACCTTGCTGGAAGCAATGCGTGCATTATCTTCATTTATCAAGTCTTATCTGGGTTCTGGCATCCTCCCAGCTGTGTATGTTTCATTATCTTTTGGAAGTCTGCAATTCCTTATCCTTCCCTGTCTCGTTAATTCCTGCAGTGTGGCTTGTGTTGGTTTTTATTTATAATTTCTATGTACTTTGGGTTTGGACTGAATTTCTTCCCTTTAAAAACTGTTCTTGGGAGAGTTTTTTCTCCAGCTGATAACTGGACATTGGGGGCCAAGTTGGAGTTATTAAAGGGACTTTACCTACTTTTGTGACTTTATTGCTTTTGTGCTATGCTCTGGGTCATCACAGGGCCCAAATTTTGATCATGTGACTATAGGGGTGCTGCAGTGGTTGTAAATTGAGGATGAGCTGTAATTTACAACCCTGGGCCAGAGTTATGTACTCTTGGTTTGATTATATATCTGTCTCTTGCAGCTATTGACTTTTTGGAAAAGATACTGACATTCAATCCGATGGACCGCTTGACAGCAGAGATGGGTCTTCAGCATCCTTTTATGAGGCCGTACTATTGTCCTGAGGATGAACCGGTTTCTCAGCACCCTTTCCGGATTGAGGATGAGATTGATGACATTTTGTTGATGGAAGCTAATCACAGCCAGATGTCCACCTGGGACAGGTACATATCTTCCCTAGGTTGAAAAATATTATGCAGAAATACAGAATGTCTGAGAAAAGAATTCTATTCCAAACTTGGTTTGTTTTCTTTGCTTTTAAAGTGTTAGAATGGAAGAGAATAGAAGAGAAAAGAATATAATAGAATTCTTTGTTGGTCAGGTGTGATTAGGCACACAAGGAATTTGTCTTTATTGCATAAGCTCACAGTGTACATAAAAGCATCAAGTGATAAATCATGATCTTGTATCATTTATTTAGGGGATTTATATTGCCGCCTATTCGCACATGGCTACTCAGGGCAGCTTACAGAATATAAAACCTCATATAAAAACACTTAAACTAATAAAAGAAGAGTCATATAATAAATTAATATAATAAAATCACCCCCTGCCCTGGTGACAGCACTTCACACGAGCCATTTAATGGGCTCCATCCCATTCTGGGTTCCCCAGGTCTGCTGGCAGAACCAGATTTTCAGTGTCTTCAGGAAGACTGCTAGAGTGGCGGCCATTCTAATCTCTGGGGGGATGATATTCCAGAGAGAGGGAGACACCATCGACAAGGCCCTTTTTCTGGATCCCACTAGGTGTATCACCCTCAGGGATGGGACCCACAACACTCCCTGCCTCCTCACTCTGATGGGTCGTGTAGACGTGACTGGCAAGAGAAGGTCCCTTGGATAACTTGGTCCCAAGCCATGATCAAAATCATAAAATATGTAAAATGCAACATTAATCATAAAATATAATCATCATAAATCATAAGATACAACACTCAGTGACAGTCACAGGATACTAAATAAAAGCAACCAACCTAAACCATAAGATATAGACAATGAAGTGATATTCATAAATTTAATACAATATTGTAATAAATATATTAAGATCAGGGGAAGGATTCTACCAGTTTGCACCTATTTGCTAGAACCGGTTGTTAACATTCTAAGCAGTTTGGAGAACCGGTTGTTAGAAGAAATTACTGGCCTAATCCTGTAAGGAAGGCAGGAAGGAAGCATTCTGGTGTTGCTTAAAGAAACTGCCTCTCCATTAACCCTTATTATATTCTTGGCAGGACTAGACTTCCTGCCTCAGGAACGTCTCTGGAGTTTTTTTTCTCTTCCTTTGCTGGTACTTTGCTTGTGTGGAATGACCATTCAAAGTTACAATGGCACTGAAAAAAGTGACTTATAGCTATTTTTCACACTTACAACCGTTGCAGCATCCCCACAGTCATGAGAGGCCAGGCGAGGAGAGGCCACTCAATGTGAGTGATATTGTGTTGGCCACGCTCAGCCAATAACATGCCACCATGCCACACCCACCAACTAAACCATGCCCACAGAACCAGTTCTTAAAATATTTGAATCCCACCCTGATTATGATAATCATGTTATTGGCCCCTTTGCAAATCTATGGCAAAGTTAGATGATAAATAAGATTTCAAGAGGTTCATTGGGTTTCTTCCCCCCCTAACCATGGGCCATCAAAATGTGTAAATAATGCAAAACAAAGACAATTATGTAAATATTAAGATAATCTGTAGCATTGCACAATTTTGTTTTGTTGATAAAGGAGAATATTTGTAGCTCAGGATTGATTTGAGGGATCCTTGGTGCTCTCAGAGCTTGGTTGGTTGTTTTCTTGCAGACATTTCATTACCCAAAGTAGGTAATATTAATGATGATTATCTAATTTGGGTAATGAAATGTCTACAAGAAAACAACCAAGTTCAGAGTACACCAAGGACATCTTATTTTGTTTTATACTTTGACTTCTTTCTTGTGGAATTGTATACCTTACTGATTTTAGTACAGAATGCAAATAAGGCTTGAGAATACAAATTAAATAAGATGAGTCATTTGTTGGTACTATTCCAAGTTTCTGTCATTGTCTAGGACAGGAACATCAGCCAAAGAGGTGCAAAGCTTTGAAATCTTTCAGAAAATAAAATAAAATAAAATGGAAGAAAAAGTTGGTGATGGGAATATTTAACTAATATATATGCAGTTTTTCATTTGTGTCTTAACGCTGTAGTTATTTCAAATATAAAACAGATATCAAGTAAGCTTATCCTCAGATTTGGAATGGCGACATGAAAAATGCCATGATTTGGATGAGGTGCAACGGGATCCCCGTGCAGGATCGGAATCTGCTGCCGAGGAAGCTCAAGTGGATCCCCGCAAATATTCACAGAGTAGCTCGGAGAGATTTTTGGAGCAATCACATTCCTCAATGGACCGAACATTTGAAGGAGATTCTGGGCACTCGTGTGACTACAAGGTCGGCTCGCCTTCTTACTTAGACAAGTTGCTGTGGAGAGACAACAAGCTCCACCACTATTCTGAACCCAAGCTCATCCTAGACTTGTCCCATTGGAAAAGAGCGTCCATTGCCCCCGCGCCGGAGATAACTCTAGAGGAAGAACCGTCCAACCTTTTTCTTGAGATCGCCCAGTGGGTCACAAGCACCCAGACTGGGCTGGACTGTCCCAGTGCTGTTCCGGAGATTCAGGAACGGAGTTTGCCATCCTCTCCCCCACGTCTCCACAAAGAACCCAAGGAAGCCGACAAGAAAACTGACCCTCAGTTTGACCTGGATGTCTTCATTTCCAGGGCCTTAAAACTTTGCACAAAGCCGGAGGATCTGCCCGATAACAAACTCAAAGATATCAATGGAGCCTGTCTAGCAGAACACCCGAAGGAAATGGTTCAGACAGAAGGGTTTCATAAAGAGAGGTGGTAAATAAAGGGACAGAAGTTGGCTTCTATGAGTTGTCATGGTTATTCTCCTCTAAAAATTCAGTTTTAACATCGTACCCACATTATAGTGATGAATCCAGGTTTGAATGCCCTTGGAAAATCTGATAATTGTCAGAAGGCCTTCAACTTCAACTTAAGCACAATCCAAGGTTTCATTTTTCTATGCCTTGGAAACCAACCTAAAAAGTAAATCTGGAGGTGTGAATGAAATACTTTGGGTTTTTTTTTAATATATTGCCTTAAGCAGTCTTGCCTTTACCTGTGGACGTCAGCTTTCAGTACAGAAAAATCCTTAAATCTGAAGGATGCTATTCTGTTCGTTCTACATATTTTTTCCCCATTATGAGAATCTTGCAGTGTTAGAGATCTTCCGATAGAAAACCAGGCATATGATCCATACTGGCCTGGCACCTTTCCTGAAAGCCAAGGGTGGGATTCAACCGGTGTTACTACTGGTTGGGTGATTAATAAAAATCAGGTAAGAGACTAGATGGGCCAAACAGCAGCAGTCACAGAACCAGTTCTGTGTCTGCTGCTCTTCAGAGCTACTGGTTATATAGAGCAGGGCAGAACCAGTAGCATCCCACCCCTGCTGAAAGCCCAAAGATTATTTCTTGCTTCTGTCATCCTTATTTGCAAATCTGGGCAGAATTACCACCCATGCATTTCATTAGCCATCTATAACCAAGCAACTTCCAAATTTGCTGCCCTCCCAAAGCTCAGAATTCCCACCCAACGCACCTTTGGAAAATCTATGTAGATTGCCACCACAATTCATGCAGGAAGTCCTTGACTGAGAAACACCAAATTACAGAATGAAACATTGGCTTAGAGCAGGGGTGTCAAACTCAATTTCATTGAGGGCCGCATCAGGATGGGCGTGGCCAGGAATGGGCGTAACACAGGACCTGTGTCGGGCACCTGTGATGGCCAAGTTCTAAGGCTGGATTTCCCTGAATTCCTCACTCTCATAATCTATCTTCCTTCCTTCCTTCCTTCCTTCCTTCCTTCCTTCCTTCCTTCCTTCCTTCCTTCCTTCCTTCCTTCCTTCCTTCCTTCCCTTCTTTTTCCTTCCCTTTTCCTTCTCTTTTCTTTTTCTTTCCTGTCTTTTCTTCTGTTTCCTTCCTTGCTCTTTCCATCTTTCCTTCCTTTCCTTTCTCTTTCCCTTTCTCCTTTCCTGTCCCCTCTTGCATGCTGAAAGGCAAAAGGGGAAACATTTCTCCTTTTGTTTTTACTTTGTTTTGATAGTCCTCTGCTCGCAAAAAAGGAGTCTGGGGGGCCGTGTGTGGGCCTTCTGTGCCCTGTTTTTGGCCGTGGCAGCTTCCTTTGCCAATGAAAATAGGGTGTAGGGGGGACTGCATGTAACCCCCCTAAGCTCCATTTTCGCTGGTAGAGGCACTGCAGGTGCCTTTGCTGTTTCCTTTGCTGTTTCCAGAGCAGTTTTGCAGGCCAGATCCAAGCACCCCACAGCCAGGATGTGGCCCACGGGCCTTAAGTTTGATACCCCTGGCTTAGAGGCATGACCTTACCAATTAATTGGTTGATGGCTCATCAGGGAGCCGCAATGAGACGTTTTGCCATACAGATTGTCCTTGACTTACAACAGTTCATTTAAAGACTGTTTGAAGTTACAATGGCAGTGGAAAAAAAATGACTTCTAGTCGTTTTTCACACTTTGGACTATTGCAGCATCCCATGGTTATGTGATCCATATTTGGATGCTTGGCAACTGTCTCATATTTTTTGGTTTGCTGCATACTGCTGGCTCATATTAGTTGTCCACTAAGACTCCAAGATCTCTCTCCCAGTTATACTGCTATTAAGCCTGGTTTCACCCAGTCTATAGTGGGTAAAACAATGAGGACGGAAGACCGAGAATGCCTCTGCATGTATATGAGAAGGGTGAATGTGTATGAGAGAGAGAAGTTACACATTTGGTGAGTGCACATCCATTGTTTCTTTGACTTGGCTTTTTTTAGTTTGTGGTATATTTTGTAAAAAAAAAAAGCCCCCCTATCCTTTCTTGTGTCGTATCTTCCTTTTCTAGCATATTTTCTTGGCCATTCTTACATTAGAAGAGGTCAGAGGGCAACCTTCGCCAACCATTTTGTGATGTTTTTGAGTCCCATGGTTTTTTTCTCGAAATTCCATACGCAACTGCCATCTATAGAAGACTGCTGTTTCCCATCTGTGTGAAAACCTTAATTTAAAATGCCATCTGGCAATTTGATAACTAGTGGACATTACAAGTTGATTATTATTATCCTGGCTAAAAGTTCATCAAAACTAGGTTGAAGGTTTTTGGAGCATCAATACAGGCAGATAGCAATAGGTGAATTCTAAATTTCAATGCTCAGTTGCACGACATGTTGAATTTGTCTATAGAGGTTGGTTTCGATACATCCAGAAAGTGTTTGATGTCTCACTTTGTGAGAATTAGGCTAAAAGTTTGAATGCTAGAGATAGTCAAGTCCAGTGTTTCTCAATCTTGATGACTTAAGATGGGTGGACTTCAACTCACAGAATGGGAATTGAAGTCCATCCATCTTAAAGTCATCATGGTTGAGAAATACTGATCTAATTTAAAAATCAATGTTCTGAAACAGAAATATGTTTTGCACTGAGGCTGGTGGCTATCCGGCACACATTTTAAGAAGTACGTTCATAACAATTTCCCAGAATTCTTCAAATCTGAACTTATGTCCTTTTGCTACAATTGTTTTAACACTGAGGTGTTATTATGAGGTAAAAGAATCAATTCAATTTTAAAAGAAACACACATACTTAAGTATACAATTAACCTTGTTTCATTCACATTTCTGCACAACTTCTTAATTCGTTAAGTTCAATGCATACATTGGAAAAAGTTGTTTACTTAGAGTTAACCACTTGATAATTTTTTTGAGAAAATATTGAAAACCTGTAAATAGTATGCACTTTGCTTTAAAAAAAAGCTTACTTGCATCTTTTTGAAAATTGATTTAATGTCTTCTGCTCAAATAAAAAAAATGTAGCTTGCTGATTATTTAGCTTTTAAAGCATGCAGATATTACTTCTGCTGGATGCATAGCTGAGGAAATACCTTTCTGCAGTAATATTCAAAATATGGTATGATTTCAAACATCATTGGAGCAGTAACAGAAAGGAATAATATATTTTGTTTGTACTGTGACTTTTTTTTAATACTGTGGAAGAGACATGGCTATCCAGAACATTCTTTCTTTTAAAAGAAAGGGAGGGGAAAAAAATCATTGTTTTTGGTTATGAGAAAGGAGGAATGTGTATAAATGAAGGAAAATTAAAAAGAAAGAATGGTACAATGTCTTATATTAATAACCAATGTTTCTAGCATCAGCCATTTTCTAATATAGTTTGAGCTTTGTGGCCTGGGTTATAAGAGCATGTAGTATTTATTGGATCAGAATGAAAACATTGTTCTTCGCATGTCTGTGGTGATTCTCAGTCATCCAGGCCATGGTTGTCCCAAAGGTGCTTTTTCAAAAAGAAACTGTTTTTTCCTGGAAGACGTTTTGCTTCTTATCCAAGAAGCTTCTTCAGTTCTGACTGAATGGTGGAGAATGGAAGCAGTCTATCTGCAGAAGAGCCATGATACTGCAATGGTTAGAATGCAGTATTGCAGGCTAGCTCATTGTTCACAGCCAGGAGTTTGATTCCTTGTCTGTGGTATGTGCTATAGAGTAGGAGTTTGGCTAGATGACCTTGAAGGTTCGTTCTGACTCTTGCTACTACAAGTAGCCCTCGACTTAGAACAGTTCATTTAGTGACCATTCAAACTTACAACGGCATTGAAAACAGCAACAGGTATGACCATTTTTCAGGGTTACAACCTTTGCAGGATCCCCGTAGCCACAGGATCAAAATTCAGACACTTGGCAAGTGACTCATACTTATGACTTATGGTTGCAGAGTCATGTGATCACCATTTGTGATCTTTTAACAAGCAAATTGGAAGTATCTAGGCGACGTTTCGATGAAGTCTCATTCATCATCTTCAGGCTTGTTTCTTCGGCTCTGTGCTTCTCAGAGTAATGTGAGCTTGCAGCTGCTTCTTCCTTTTAACTGCTAGTGGGGGTGTGACTTGATTGGGTGGGGGCTTGGCTGTGTTCTGATTGGGTGGGGGTGTGTTCTCATTGGTTGGGGGTTTGGCTGTGTTCTGATTGGCTGGGGGTGTGTTCTGTTCAGGTGGGGGCTTGGTTGTGCTCAGATTAGTCTTAGTTGCTGGGGGATTTGAGCTGGTGAGCTGTGATCCTGTTGTCTGGCTTCGCTTTCGTGGTCGTGCCACATCTTCATGGTGGGTGTCAGTTTGCTTCATGTATGGGTTGGAGGGGTCTGAAGTGGGTAGTGATGCAGCTGCAGTACAGCTTCTGGTCTGTGGTCGTGTCTCATCTTCTGTGTGGGTGTGAATCTTTTTCTACGTTTTTCTACACTACACTTCCACGTAGAAAAAAGACTCACACCCATACAGATGATAAGACACGACCACGGACCAGAAGCCATACCGCAGCTGCATCACGACCCGCTTCAAACCCCTCCGACCCATACATGAAGTGAACTGATATCCACCATGAAGATGTGGCACAACCACGAACTTGAAGCCAAACAACAGGATCACAGCTCACCAGCTCAAATCCCCCAGCAACTAAGACTAACCTGAGTACAACCAAGCCCCCACCTGAACAGAACACACCCCCAGCCAATCAGAACACAGCCAAGCCCCAACCCAATCAAGTCACACCCCCACTAGCAGTTAAAAGGAAGAAGCAGCTGCAAACTCACATTACTCTGAGAAGCACAGAGCCGAAGAAACAAGCCTGAAGATGATGAATGAGACTTCATCGAAACGTCGCCTAGATACTTCCAAGTTTACGCGGGAGAAAAGCTGAATAACCAAAGATATATATATGTGTGTGTGTGTGTGTGTGTGCGCGCGCTGTTCAGCTTCCTTCGGGTATTATTCCACATCATTGTAGTGCTTTTAAAGTTGTAGCAACGTTTCAGCAGAATCTCATCTGCCATCATCAGGCTTCTGTATGGAGTTTGTATGTGGGTCAGGGTCTCACAGCCGTTGGTTTTAAATTTGAGGCTAGCCTATTATTGTGGCAGGATGTTTTTTTCTACATCCTGATTGGTTGGGAGTCTTGGTCTGTGTTTATTGGACTTGGAGTTTGTTTGATTGGTGTTTCTGGTTTCTTCTGTCTGTTTTGTGTCTTTGATTGGCTGGCAACACTCTGCTCCTGCACTGGAGGCTTTCAGTGCAGCTTGGCTTCGTGTGAAAGGACGGCTATTATCTATTAGGAAGCCAGGTTTCATCTGGGTGCCTGGTGGGGAGGTGTTTGAGCTGGAGGTATCAGAGGGAGTCTGTTTGTGCCCAGGTGTTTGCCTGGCTTGTGACGTGGAGATCTTTCTATTTGAGAGTGCAGGCTTCCAAATGATTGACGGTCTGGTGGAATCATCTCTTCTATTCATGCTGTCAGGTCTTTTTTCAATCTCTATGGCTTCTCTGATGATTCTGTGGCTGGGGTTTTCTATAGTGGCTAAGGTTTTAGTGCCATTGAAGTTGAAATTTAAAACCAACAGCTGTGAGACCCTGACCCACATACAAACTCTATACAGAAGCCTGATGATGGCAGATGAGATTCTGCTGAAACATTGCTACAACTTTAAAAGCACAGCTACAATGACGTGGGATAATACCCGAAGGAAGCTGAATAGCACACATGTAAGTACCCGCGATAACTTAAAAAAACAAATATATATATATATATATATATATATATATATATATACATACATACATACATACATACATACATACATATACATACATACATACATACGCAATTGCTGGGAAAAAAGATACAGATTTATAGATGTCAGGACATTCTCTCTGATTTGCATTGCTTGCTTTAAGTAGAGATGACTCAAAGAAAACTGTTGAGGAAAATATGCAGAATATTTTCAGGTATTTAGATATGGTCTAAAAAGAGCAAAACGAAAAAGACAAGTCTGGAACAAATGTTCGGAAGTATTAATATACCTCAATTATTGCAGAAAAATGTAATAAAAAAAACCCTGTCTTGAACCTGTTTCAAAGTCTGATAAAATGGTCGCAGGATCCATCCATTTATAATTTTCTTTGCTTTGACAATTTGTCTAAGCGTGAAGAATGTATCAACCAAATTAATCAAATTTACTCTATGCATGTATTGCTGTGGAGGACCTCAAATCTGGAGCAGGTGGTTCTTGGCCATCTTACAAGCACCTTGAGGCTCCCTTCTGTTGGGCAGCCTTCAATTATGTTATTACTGCGACATCTAACTTTGCTTATATTGTGGTAATATTCCAACACATCTAGAAGGTGCTAAATTGTACACTGGCTGGCAAGTCTAAAGCTTCCTCCAAGCTTCCAGAATTGAACCGAATCTATTTGGGCTATCTTTAATCACTGTAATTACTATACCACACTATAGGCGGGGTGGGATTCTACCAGTTCGCACCTATTCGCTAGAACCAGTTGTTAACATTCTAAGCAGTTGGGAGAACTGCTTTTTAGAAGAAATTACTGGCCTAATCCTGTAAGGAAGGCAGGAAGGAAACATTCTGGTGTTGCTTACAGAAACTGCCTCTCCGTTAACCCTTATTACATTCTTGGCAGGATGTTTCAGAAACATCTCTGGAGTTTTTCCCCCTCCTTTGCTGGTACTTTGCTTTTGTGGAGTGACCATTCAAAGTGACAATGGCACTGAAAAAAGTGACTTATGACCATTTTTCACACACACTTACAACTGTTGTAGCATCCCCACAGTCATGAGAGGCCAGGTGAGGAGATGCATGCCTTGATGTGAGTGATATTGAGTTGGCCACATCCAGCCAATAACATGACCACCAAGCCATGTCCACCCAGTCACATGACCACCAAGTTACTCCCACCACCTAAGCCACGCCCACAGAACTGGTAACTGGTAACCAAGTTACTCCCATCACCTAAGCCACGGCCACAGAACTGGTTGTTAAAAATTTTGAATCCCACCCCTCACTATAGGTAGTCCTCAACTTACAACAGTTCATTTAGTGACCAATGTTAAAATGGCACTGATAAAAGTGACTTATGACTGTTTTTCACACGCTCAATACAGCAGCCCCGTGGTCACAAAATCAAAATTCAGACGCTTGACAACTGACTCATATTTATGACCGTTTGCTGTGTCCTGGGGACACGGGATTCCCTTTGGCAACCTTCTGGCAAGCCAAATCAATGGGGAAGCCAGATTCGCTTAACAACTTAGCAATTGCAGTGATCTACTTAACAACTTAAAATGGGGGAAAATTCACTTAACAAATGTCTCACCTAGCAACATAAATTTTTGGCTCCATTGGAATTGTAAGTGGAGGACTACCCTGTTTCTTTAAAAAAATGAAATAAAAACAAAATTTACTTTTTTTTGTCGAAAGGTGTTCTCAGTTTATTTTGTTATGGTGGATAGCTTGATATGTTGATGGCCAAAGTTGAAGATGAGTGAATATCTTCCACTCCCATTTGCCTTCAAACAGGTTTGACTGCTCTATGCATCTCTTCTCTGGCTTATTTACTGAAAAAGACAGACTGAGAAAAAGCATCTCCAAAGACAAAAGATGTCCAGGATTTTTTTTTCTAAGACCAATTCAGATGATACTTGTATTTATGGTGAGCACTTGAATTCCCCCTGGATGTGTTATGTACCTCTCTATTACATTTTGTAATCATAGTTGAATCCTGGAAAAAAAAACCACAATAAATCAAACATAAAGCTATCATAAAGTTGTGGGCATTTAAAATGAGTAAGTGAAACTTCTTTGTACAAATCAAATATATATGTTCTTAAATTAAAATATTATTGTAAATACAATCTTTGCATCAACCTCACTACCTTAAATCTTTTATATTGATTTCTAACCAAGTTCTGGAAAGAAGACAAGAAATCAGTTATATGTTAGCACTTTACAGAAGTTTTTGCCTGCTTACAGTACACTCATGGAAGATAATCTGTGATCCACCGAGTCATCTTTTCAGAACTATTTCTTTACTTGAGAAGAGAAACAGAATGACTTACAGGCAAGCAAATAAGCAGTGGGAGCTATGAGCAACTTCCGATTTCCTGCTGGCTTCCCCATTGATTTTCCTTGCAGGAAGCTGGCAGGGAGCATTCGATATGATGAGACAGCACTGAAGCAACCACACTTTTGCCAAATTTCATTCCCATCACAATCCTGAGTTCCAGATTTTGAATGCATTCTGTACGTTAGGCCATTTGAGGTATGTTGAATCAAAAATGGTCGCTCTATGATGCACTGTTTTGCCCAATTGAAGGTTATAAACAGACAGAGTTCTTAGTGGTGTGTAGATTGCAACACACTGCATTTTGCAAAAATTAAAGGTAATACATTGTATACAGTCATATAACGTGGATGGGTCCATGAGTTCAAATTTCCAGTAGAAGATTTGAATTCTGTACACGTAACAATCTGCGATATACATGCAATGAGTTCCATATAGAACAAAACTGATTGCAAACTGCCTTTTGCTAGTCATTTTATAACATAGTTCATATTACAGCACAGCACATTTGGTATCATTATTGATTTACTTTGATTTATTGGCCATGAAACGCCAATGCATTCAGGGTAGCGCACAAAACTAACCAGATATTAAAACAGGTAAAAATATTAAATCAATTGGGAGTGAGACTAAATTGTTCTAATCACAAAATCTACAAACGAAAACTCTTTTATTTACCAGTATTATAATTAGGACCCAGTTAGCTCCTAAGCTGATGTATTATACATAGTAACCTTGGTGCACATTGCACAGGTTCATGAGCTCAATTTCCATTTGAAATGTATAATATGAGCTATGTACAAGTTCTCTATAGAGCAAAACTGGTTATATACTGCCTTCTGATCAACATGCAACATAATTTATGTAGCAAGATACCTCATTGGGGAAAAGGGAAGAAACCTTGAAAGTTAACTACTGTACTTGCTGATTTTACATTATTCAAATGTAAAAGATTGCATAGGCAGGAGGTATACATTTGGCTGGAGAAAAGTTGCTTTTAGTTGAGTTGGGTGTGCTCAAAAGTTGATCATACCCAGGGATAGGATCCTGCCAGTTCGGTCCATTCTATAGAACCGGCAGCTCCAAAGAGCAGCTGACACCAAACCGGTTCGCTGGGATGAGGTTTTGGTCTGCTGTTTGGCCCACCTGCCCACCAGGGTTCTAGGCTGTCCTTTAGTGGCTGTGTTTTCCTCCTCAGCTACTTTGCATAGCACAACTGAGTGCCGCTCATCAGTTGGAGAAAGTAAATGCTTGGCAGAGCTGGTAGTGCACATGCACATGCAGTATGTGTTTGACGCGCATGCACGAGCTCCCCGAACTGGGTATTATGCCGGTCGGATCCCACCTCTGATCATACCCAACCTAGTTGTGCTGATGAAGTGAATACTCAACTTACAAGCACAATTGAGCCCAAAATGTGTGTTGCTAAGCAAGATAGTTATTAAGTGAGTTTTGCCCCACTTTTCTGTCAGTTATTAAGTGAATAACTGGAGTTGTTCAGTTAGTTACATGGTTGTTAGATGAATCTGGCTTCCCCACTGACTTTGCTTGTCACAAGGTCACAAAAAGGGATCCCATGATCCCATGGGACAATGCCTTGGGACAATGCAACCTTCACAAATATGAGTCAGTTGCCAAGTGTCTGAATTTTGATCACATGCCCATAGGGATGCTGCAGTGATCATAAGTGTGAAAAAGGGTCATAAATCATTTTTATCAGTGCCGTTGTAACTTTGAACGGTCACTAAACCAATGGTTATAAGTCAAGGACTACCTATATTACACACTATGATAATTGATTAGCTTCCCAACCTAGCATCTTCCATTTGGGTTGACCAAGAAGACTAGGCATTGTGTGAATTGAAATCCAGCACATTTGGAGGACACATTTGCGGCTCTAAACTATTTGCACCTTCATCTTTGATTTTGTTATGATCACTAACACAAGCAGTAATTTATTGACAAACCGTACTCCATGAGTAGTCCTTAATGGGTCTAAGCCTACATGGAGGGAAGTAAGCAGTGGGGTGCCACAAGGTTCCGTCTTAGGCCCAGGATTCTTCAATATCTTAATTAATGACTTAGATGAGGGAATAGTAGGAGAACTTACCAAATTTGCAGATGATACTAAGCTGGCAGGAATAGTTAACACTCAAGAAGATAGGCTCAAGATCCAGATGGACTTTGACAGATTAGAACACGGTAGTATTTAATAAAATGAAACTCAATGTAGAGAAAAGTAAAGTCCTACACTTAGGCAAGAAAAATCAAAAGTACACATATAGACTGGGTGAAACCAGGCTCAATAGCAGGAACTGGGAGAGCGATCTTGGGGTCTTCGTGGACAACCAGCTAAATATGAGCCAGAAGTGTGCAATAGCAGCCAAAAAAGCTAATGCAATCCTAAGTTGTATTAACAAAGGGATATAATCAAGATCAAGGGAGGTACTAATAACACTCTATAAAGTAAGACCACACCTAGAGTACTGTTTCCAGTTTTGTTCACCATATTACAAAAAAGATGTTGAGACTCTAGGAAAAGTATAGAGAAGCCCAACCAGGATGATGAAGGGACTGGAGACTAAAACATATGAAGAACGCTGCAGGTTGCAGGAACTAGGCTTGGCTAGTCTAGTGAAAAGAAGGACCAGGGGAGACATGATAGCAGTTTTCCAATATTTGAAGGGCTGCCACAGGGAGGAGGGGGTCAAGCTATTTTCTAAAGCACCTAAAGGCCAGACAAGGAATAATGGATGGAAACTTGAACAAGGAGAAATTCAACCTGGAAATAAGGAGAAACGTTCTGAAGTGAGAACAATCAACCAATGGAACAGAAGTTGCCTTCGGAAGTTGTGGGAGCACCATCACTTGAGACTTTCAAGAAGAGATTGGACTGCCATTCGTTAGAAATGGAGTAGCGTCGGGCAGTTGGACTAGATGACCTATAAGGTCCCTTCCAACTCTGACTGTGTATTATCTGTTATCAGTAGGAGATAGGACTTGACTATTATCTATGAATATTATGAAAGAGACAATGATAGCATGGGCAAAAAACTTTGGCGACACAATAGAACTAAACAAATGGCAGAAGTTGTGGGATAGGAATTATAAATTGACAATGTCAACTGCATACAAAGAAAATTTATACAAGATGTTTTATAGATGGCACCTAGCACTGGCAAGGTTGGCAAAGTTGTTTAAAGACAAATCAGCTAAATGTTGGAAATGCCACCAGATACAGTCATATTATCATATGTGATGGACATGTGTAAAGGCAAAATAACATTGGACAAAAAATTAAATGTGGTTGGAAAAGATGAGAATGCAGCATTTTGATTTAAAACCAGAAATATTTTTGCTGGGGATTTTGCCTGAAACCTACAGTAAAGGAAATGCCTATTTAATTATAACATGTATTAACTGCAGCTAGAATTGTATTTGCACAAAATTGGAAATGTGATGAGATCCCTACAGATCAGAATGTGATTAGGAAAATATTAGAATGTGCAGAAATGAATAGATTAATGCTTGCTATAAAGGAGAAGGAACAATGCATACTATGTGACATGGGAGTTATTTTATGGATGGTTGGAGAAGCCTCTTCAGCTCTGAAGCAACCTCTGAAGAGCTGATGAAGCTTCTTGGATGAGAAGCGAAATGTCTTCAAAGAAAAAACAGAAAGTCCAGTTGCCTCTTGAAAAAAAAAAGCACTTTTGGGACGACTATCGCATCTCAGAATTCTGTATCTTACAATGTACAACTGGCATCTAGCCTGATGCCTTAATCACTACACACATCACTACACACAACATACACACACATACACAATATATTCAATGACCCTTACAAGTTCATCCTTCCAACACATGCCATGTCGCACAGTTATGTGGCATTCTGCACCATTGGTTCTTTTCACTGTTTTTCTAGCAGCCAGTGGTTTGCAAGATGGAGAATGGACCACTTTTACATACATTGACGCTCATGCTCAAAATGGGTTGCAAGGCAACACCGTTTGCTGTCTTGCCGATCACAACTAAAACTTGATTAAAAAGAGCACCATTAAATAAGAGTATAATGAACCATGAAGCTTGTTTTTCACATTTTGTCTTGAGTCTATCACCAGAGGGCAGGACAAGAAACAATGGATAGGAACTGATCAAGGAGAGAAGCAATCTGGAACTAAGGAGAAACTTTCCTAACATTGAGGACAATTAACCAGTGGAACATCTTGCCTTCAGAAGCTGCAGGGGCTCCAACACTGGAGGTTTTTAAGAGTCTATACCAGTGGTGTCAAACTCATGTGACGTATCGGGACTTTTCCCCCTTCGCTAAACTGGGAGAGGGTGGGGGCCAGCATGTGATGCATTTGGTCCTCAGGGCACGAGGGTGACACCCCTTCACTTATCTAAAATGGTATAGGTTCTCCTGCTTTAATAGAGGGCTCGAGTAGATGACCTCCAAGAACCCTTCCAGCTGTATTCTGTTCTGTTCTATTCTACTTTATTTTCTATTCTATTTTATTCTATTTTCTGTTCTATTCTCTATTCTATTCTATTTTCCATTCTATTCTATTTTCCATTCTATTTTTTATTCTATACTCTGTTCCATTCTTTCTATTCAATTCTATATTCTATTCTATTTTCCATTCTCTTCTATTTTCATTCCATTTTCTATTTTCTATTCTATTCTCTTCTCTTCTCTATTCTATTTTCTATTCTATTCTATTTTTCATTCGATTTTCTATTCTATTTCTATTCTATTTTCATTCTATTTTCTATTTTATTTTCTATTTTATTTTCTATTCTATTTTCTATTTTATTTTATTTTCTATTCTATTCTATTCATTCTATTCTATTCTATTTTCTATTCTATTCTATTTTCTATTCTATTTTCATTCTAATTTTTTTTATTCTATTCTCTATTCTATTTTCTATTCTATTCTATTTTCATTTTCATTTCATTTTTCTATTTTATTTTCTATTTTATTTTCTGTTCTATTCTATTTTCCATTCTATTCTGTTTTCATTCCATTTTCTATTTTATTTTCTATTCATTCTATTCTATTTTCTATTCTATTTTCATTCTATTTTATTTTTTATTCTATTCTCTATTCTATTTTCTATTCTATTCTATTTTGTATTCTATTCTATTTTCATTTTATTTTCTGTTCTATTTTCTATTCTATTCTATTTTGTATTCTATTCTGTTTTCATTCTATTTTCTATTCTATTCTATTCTCTATTCTATTTTCTATTCTGTTCTATTTTCTATTCTATTCTATTCTCTATTCTATTTTCCATTCTATTCTATTCTATTCTATTCTATTCTATTCTATTCTATTCTAT
>BLBF01000010.1:6079907-6128079 GCA_015471245.1 Laticauda colubrina
TCTTCATTGTGGATCCATTCTTCTGAATGAGAATTTTTGCCCAGAAACGAGCCCCCCCCCCCAAGAGTTGCAAATCCCGGACATGTGATTGCAGGATGATGTTGCAACTGGTCATAAATCAAGTCAATTTTTGGTATAAAGAAGACATCACTCTTTAAAACCCGTAGTAAGAATGATAGCTAGTTTCTGTGCGAAAAGAAATCCCTTATCAAGGAGGCAGCCGGCCAATTCAAACTCATCAGGAGCACTGTATAAAGATATTTATCTAGAAGCAAATATTTCCCTGTGGTAGGATCCCACCTGTCAGTTGCATCATGTAGCCGCATCTGAATCTTCTACAAAATCACTAAAACTGTGTCAAAGTTTCTAAATCTGTTCTTGTTCTTGCATGCCTAGAATTCAACATAAAATTCCTGCAGCTCGTGAAACATGATGCCTTTCTTTTTGATTTGATGCTATTCTGCCTTTTCAGGTAGTCCTCGACTTCCAACAGTTCATTTAATTTAGTTTTGCTTGATTTAGTTTACTGTCATTGCACCTCTCACAATGAAATTAAATGCCATCTTCAGTATACATGTATATGTATACTAAAAAGAATAAATAAAACAAAAACACATCCTTCACATTCTATACAGTTGAATTGAAAACTCCTGGTATTGCATTAATATTGCACTATACAGTAGAATTCAAAATAGTTGTCAGCTTTGGAAGCCATATTGAGACCAAATGCTCCCACGCTGCCTCATTTTGAGCCTGGGAAAATGGGAGGGGGGAATTTCTTGGAGTGTATGCAGTTAGACATAATCACATTATTTTTCTAATTCAAGATCATGTTATTTTGCACATAAGTGAGAGGAAGTCTTAACTTGAGACAGATGGTGATTGGGCCATGTGATGTTATGATGGGTGTAGGGGATGGATTTGTAGTTTTTACTTATTGTAAGGAAGCCCAAAACTTTCAGATTCGGGATTCCCCAAGTTGTACCAGTTATTATCCAAATATAAAGGAACCTTTGAGAAGATGTCTGTCTCGGAGTTACTGGGCGGAGTGGAGGGTTGCTGGAACGCTGACAGTAGTTACTGCCCTGGGATAGAAGCTGTTTTTCAGCCTATTTGTCCTTGTTTTTATTGTCCTGTACTGTCTGCCAGATGGTAATATTAAAAAAAAAAAAAAGGTGCCCAGGATGAGATGGATCTTTGAAAATGTTTTGAACTTTCTTAAGGCAGCGGGAGCTATAAAGCTCTTCCAAAGAGGGGAGAGGGCAACCAATGATCCTCTGAGCAATAACATTAACCCTCTGGAATGCTGTCCTATCTGCCACTGTGACCATTCAAAGTTACAACGGCACTGAAAAAGGTGACTTAGGACAGTTTTTCACAGTTACCTTTGCAGCATCCCCATGATCATGTGATCAAAATTCAGATGCTTGGCAACTGTTTCATACTTACGACCATTGCAGTGTCTTGGGGTCATGTGATCCTCTTTTGTGACCTTCAGACAAGCCAAGTCAATGGGGGTGCCAAATTCACTTGACAACCGTGTGAATAATTTAACAACTGCAGTGATTCACTTAACAACGGTGGCAAGACAAATGAGGCAAAACTCACATAACAAATTTCTTACTTAGCAGCATAAATTTTGGGCTCAGTAAGTCAAGGACTACCTGTATTATTTTTACAAATAATTCAAGGCAGTGAACATGTTCAATACATTTTTCTCCTCCTATTTTCCCCACAACAACCACCCTGTGAGTTGAGTTGGGCTGAGAGAGAGTGACTGGTCCAAACATCACCCATCTGGCTTTCATGGCGATGGCAAAACTTTAACTTGTAGCCTCTTGCTTTCTAGCCTACTGCCTTAACATCTAGAGCAGGGGTAGCTAACCTTTTTGGGTTCCCCTGCCAAAAATTGTGCGCACGCTTGCATGCTCGCGCTTGTGTGCCAGCACCCAGAAGGCAATGCGCACCTCCCTCACGCCCCCTATGTATGCGCACACAATCCCCATGCCCCCTATGCACATGCGCACTTCACTGCTGATTTTCAGCCAGATTGAGCCTTTTTCGGCCTCCCAGAGGCTTTAGGAAGGCTTCTGCAGGTTTTTCAGGCTGAAAACTAGGCTCATTTCATCACTTCTGGTATTTCCGGAAAAACAGGAAGTGATGAAATGGGCCTAGTTTTTGGCCTGCAAAGCCTGCAGAAGCCTTCCTCTAGCCTCTGAGAGGCCGAAAAAGGCCTCAAATTGACTGAAAATCAGTTGTGAGGCATGCTCATGCGCAATGAGGTAAGTTTGCCTGCAGTTCGCGTGCCAGCACAAGTGGCTCTGCATGCCACCTGTGACATGCGTGCCATAGGTTCGCCATCACGGCTGTAGAGTCTAGACCAAACTAAATAAGATTTCTTAGTCGGAGAAAGTGTATCAAACTCCTGATTATTATTTTTTTGTAATTGCAGATGGTTAGCTACATAAAAATGTTGTGCCTATGCAACTCACAAAAGCGGATCAGTTGTGATAAAACATATTAGTTGGAAAAGCTACTCCTGATATTTTGTTTGGAAATTGAAGTTGACTAAGTCAATAGTAGATACAAAGTCATGTGTATTCTGCAGCTAACTTCAGTAATGGAGAACTTTCACCTGCCAAAGACTGGTTTCTTTCAGGGTTAAAACTGCAACCAGGGGAGAAAAAAAAGCAAAAGTAGCAAAAATTACAAGGAGCATCCACATAGTGAAAGCATAATTTCCCAGCAAATCACTCAATTCAGAAAAATGCTGCAAAATTCACAAGGTTTCTTCTCACTCAGGAGTCAAACGAACAGATAACTTGTTTAGCTTTTCCAGTCCTTTGAAAGCCCAAGAGGAGAAAGACAGATTTTACACACTGAATGTGTGTGTAAAAAATATACAGGTAGTCCTCAACTTACCAATTTAGTGACCATTCAAAGTTACAACAAAACTAAAAAAAGTTAAAGGCGTATGTTCATTTTTCACACTTATGACCGTTGCAGCATCCTCATGGTCACATAATCAAAATTCAGGTGCTTGGTAAGTGGTTCATATTTATGACGGTTGCAGTATCCTGGAATCATGTGATCAGCTTTTGCAATCTTCTCACAAGCAAAGTCAATGGAGGAGCTTTAACAACTGTCAAGTGAACTTAACAGTTCTGATTCAATTAACAATTGTGGTGAGAAAAGTTGTAAAATGGTTACAAAAAAGTTGTAACCATCTTGTTTAGCAATGGAAATTTTGGGCTCCATTGTGGTCATAAGTCAAGGACATATAAAACAAAACCCTTCACCTTTGAGAAAAGAATCCATCTTTCTCATTCTTGAGCTTTGGGGACCCACACAATCAAATGTTTCCCCTAGAAATAATTTCTCACAGAGGCAACCAGTGAACCATGGGGAAAAAATGTGCTTTTCTGTGAGGAAACTGACCAATCAACCCTCCCTCCATGCAGAAAATTAGCTCCTCAGGGATAAAGGTTAGATGGTTTTTCCAGACAGATTTCTATTCAAAGGGCTTTTTAATTTTGGGGTTACGGCAGTCACACATGAGAAGACACCACAGTTAAAAGCCTAAACTGCGGCAGAATTTTGTCTAATCAACAAGAAACCAGAAACACCCAGGAGGAATGACTTCACATTTTTTGGAAGCAACCTAAGGCGCAGAGAAAAGTGCCCTTTCTTTTTTTAAATTAAAGTAACTGGACTTTCATAAATTAGAGAAGAAGCAGACACCAGCTATCGTGGCTCACCACCATGCAGAGAGAAAAAACAGACTGTACTTTATTAAATGGACAATTTCCAAGCAGGTAACTGTCAGCACTTTATGGCTTGTTTCAAAAGATACACAGATACATGTAGCTTATTTTCTGGCTATTTAGATACGAATCAAACAGCAACTCCTTCCATAATTTAATTCTAAAAGAAAGCAGATGAGAATGCTTAACACAGGGACTGGAATCCAAAATTAAGAACCCCATCAGAAATATGTAATATATTGCAAACACACAGTCCCATCATTTCAAGAGACCTGCCTCTTCTGTCTGTCATTTTCGATGGAACAGATGAACCAATCTGCGCACTGTTAATTGCCTTTTTCAATTCCTATATTTCAAATGACTGGTTTGGCCTTCAGACAAAGGGACCCATAATCCAATCCATCTACCACCTGCTTGCATTTGGATTAAGATTGATCACGAAGCTACTAAAATAAAGTCCAACTAAATAAAGTTGCCTTTTGTTCTGGGCTTTTCAACAGCCTGAGCTCCTGTAATGAGCAAAAGATATTATGGGTAACAAGGAAGAAAAAAACTAGCATTATTCCTTTTAAGGGGAAAAAAAGCACCTTTGCCTACTTTAAACCATGATGTTTTGTTAAATAATGAATCTTGGCTTGGTTTGACAACATAATTCATAATTCCAGCTGGATAGCATTAAGCACTTAGATTTATATACCACTTCATAGTGCTTTATACCACTCTCTAAGTGGTTTACAGAGTCAGCATATGGCCCCTCAATAATCTGGGTCCATATTTTACCTCAGAAGGATGGAAGGCTGAGTCAACCTTGAGCAAGTCAGGATAAAACTCCTGGCAGTAGGCAGAGTCAGCCTGCAATACTGCAATTGCCCTAATTAGATCATGATTCTTGAGCCAAACTTCAAAAAACTTCAAAGGATTTATTAGAGGCGATATACTGGCACTGCCCTGAATGAAGCCAACTCTGGCATACATAATTTACAGTCACCTGTGGCCAGGGGTGGGATTCTACTGGTTCTGTCCACTTCTGTCGAACTGATTGCTGTGAAGAGCAGCAAACAGAGCCCATACATAGAACCGGTTCTATGTTTGCTATTGTTTTAGCCCGCCCACTTGCCTGGGCTCTTACCTGACCTTTATTTCCTGCTTTTTCAACCGCAGCTGCTTTACGTGACACAGCTGCGGTTGAAAAAGCAGGGAAAAAGGGCTTTTCCAACCGCTGCGCAGCTCAGCAGGTCATAAATTGCACTCGCACGACTTGCGTGTAAATACACGCTGTGTATTTAGTTAGAATCTTTTAAAGATGAAAGAGTTTGTACTTTCGATTTCAAACTGCTGTACTGCTCTTCCAGATTTTCTTCCTTTCCCCCTCCTCTTTTTATGGCAACTGCTAAAACAGACATAGGAATGTTTTATGAGTTGATAATTAGGAAATCTATTATCTAGACCATGATCACTAAAGTCTGGTGCAGAACATTGCACAACAGAAGCTGTGAAAAAGCCTACAAGAGTATTCAGTTCCTATTTTAAAATACCTTTTTTATTAAAACCTAACGCAAACCGATGAGAAAGAAAAGAATAAAAAAAGAAAAAGTTCAGAAAGACAAAAAGAAAAAAAATGAAATAAGAGGAAAAGAATATTTCGAATAGAATAACAGAGTTGGAAGGGACCTTGGAGTTCTTCTAATCTAACCCCCTGCTTAGACTGGAAATCCTATACCATTTCAGACAAATGGTTATCCAAGTGAATTTAAAGAAGTGACCTTCTTCACAAGAAATACTGTACAAGCAAGTTTAATAATTCTCTACCTTCTTTGATATTAAATGACAAAAATCACTTCTTATGACAACAATTGTCTGTTCACAAATTCAAAAAAGCATCTAACGTTTCTGTCCACTATTAGCAAAATGGGTTCATGAAAGTGGTTTTCATTTTAATCCTGATCAAATAGATCCTATATTCCTTTTCTTTGCTCCTAATATTCTTCATCTTGGCTTCATTAAGGTTTGATCTCTATCCAAATTTTCTTTCTCCCATTTTGGGAATTTCTTCATGGCTTTAATAGGTCACTTTTATAAATCCAACAATAAGTAGGTTGACGTTTAGCTTTTGGCTTGTCATTTGTATTGCCACTTTATTTTTCATCTCTTGTCTTGCAATCCATAACTTCTATTGTATTTTCTGGTATTTGTGCACAGGCTGCGGTTTTTGTTACCTCTCCATACTTTTGATCTGTAAATTCTTCTTCGCATTTTCAGAGGAAGAAATAGTGGACTGAAGGTAACTCCACAAAGAATGGAGCTGATTGTGGCAGAATAAAGTGGCTGCAAGTGGGCCGTTTTTCAAAACCTCTCCAAACAGGGAGAGTTTACCCATAAGTGCACTCTGTACAGTTTATGTTTGGTTTTTGTCTTAAGTGGGTTTCAAGACAGAGATAGAAACAAGAGGAATTTGGGTGATGAACCATTCGCATTTTTTTAAAAATATAATTTTATTGAAAGTTTTAAGAACAAGAGTAGAAATGAATAGGAACTAAAGCAGAACATAAAAGAAAAGAGAAAAAAATGAGGGAAACATGAATAAAGAAAAGGTGTAGAAAAAAAAAAGAAAAAAGGTATAAAGAAATAACTTCCAACTTTCTTTAAGCAATTATAAGTACAATTAGAGATTTAATCTATATTCACCCCAGTTTTTCCTGTTTTATGGAAAAATGCTTAAGGATTTTCAGTCAGCAATAAACATAGCTACTATCTTTTCTCTTAAGCCCCTGTCCCACTGCACCAACGGATGCAAAGAGGATGTAAAACATTAAAAAATGTTGGAAAACGCTATGTATCCGTTGTGTACTCATTGCATACATCTTTCATACGGTCTATCCTTTGAGCATCCGTCCACTGAGATTTCATCCGCTCAAGAAGTTTTGAGCTGCACAAAACTTTGTGAACGGATGAACTTTCCACTGTGTACGATGTAAATCCGTGACATACGAGCAACAAACGTTCTATGTCCATTTATCATCCGTTAAACGTCCGCTGTATCCTCTCTGCATCCTCTGGGCATCCTTGCAACTCACATCCGCTGCAGCTGAAAACGGAAAGAGGGAGGAAACAAAAGGTACACGGAACGTCTACACAGAGTTAGTAGCACGGAAATAGAAAGGATGAGCAATGAACGGTTTGCATCCTATATACAACCTCTAGGCTTCCTATGAACATCCGTTTAACATCCCCACTACATACTACCCACATCCATTCTTTTCCTTTCTTTTCCGTTCTGTTTATGCAAATTTTTGCCACTTTTTGGAGCAGATGACAACGGATGGAGCACCCCCGAAATTTTGCTCGTCCGCTGTGTCCTTTTTGCATACATTTTGCATCCGTCGGCCAGTGAGACCTAGCCTTAACCAAACAGGTCAGTTTGGCATTCTCAGCAAGTCCTATCATCTTCACCAACCATTCCCCCATTATTGCCCCATCTCCCATTTTAATCTTTGGACACACACATACATCCCTCCCAAAACATGGCTTTCAAGTCATTTTCAGGGATTTGATCTAGGTTAAAAGTGAGAACAGGCCGTCTCTTCAAAATCTCACACTCCTGCTCCTATCTTTAAAACCTTCCAGAATGGTCAACTAAAAAAAAAGCCAAATTCATTGTGGAAAGATTATTTGAGACTGTCTTCTCAGAATTTGTTAAAAATGAAAATGAGCCTCCAAAATTAAGTTTTTTCCTGATCACCCAGAATGTAGAAGGAACTGTGGAGCCAACTGGTGTGGTGGAATTTGGTCTGGAGTTGCCAGATAGAGGGACTTCTTTTTACAGGGCAAAGAGGCAGCGGAGTTTGGAATGTCTGGTAGGCAGGAAGGGAGCAAGGACAGGTCCTTCCTAGCAGTTCACAAGAATACATTTGTAATGATTGCAGATCATTCTTTTAGTCTGGCAAGATTCTGTAGGTGAGCAGCAATACAGAAACTTCTCAGAAGTGACTCGTTCTTGGTTGCTTTGGACCTGACATATGGTCTGAGAAGTTGGAGCTCCTCACAAATAAAGGTTAACAAGAGGATGTTCTAATTTGGCTGATGGCCATGAAAAAACTCAATTCTGTCATAGAGGTGGTTTTTTGAAAGGCAACTGGACTTTCTTAGTTTTTGCTTGAAGACTTTAAACAATATAGAATAACAGAGTTGGAAGGAACCTTGGAGATCTTGGCTGGACTCTTCAAGTGGAACCCCTTCTTAGACAGGAAACCCTACACCATTTCAGACAAGTGGTTGTCCAATCTCTTCTTAAAAATTTCCAGTGTTGGAGCATTCACAACTTCTGGAGGCAAGTTGTTCCACTGATTAACGGAATTTCTCCTTAGTTCTAGGTTGTTTCTCTCCTTGATCAGTTTCCATCCATTGCTTCTTGTCCAGCCCTCAGGTGCTTTGGAGAATAGCTTGATCCCCTCTTCTTTGTGGCAGCCCCTGAGATATTGGAACAGTGCTACCATGTCACCTCCAAGTCCTTTTTTTCATTTCACTCTTATCCAAAAAACTTTTCCAGCTTCTTGGATGAGAAGTGAAACATTTTCAAGCAAAAACCAACACAGTCCAATTGCCTTTTGAAGAAGCACCTTTGGGACTACCATGACCTGGATGACTGAGCATCTCCATAGACACTTTCAACTCTATGATATTTTGATTCAGAAGGTCATTTTTCTGCTCCATTCTTGGCCACCTAGCTTAACTCTAACCTGGTTTGCATTGTAAGTCCTATCCATTTCTGCATGAGACACACTCCTGAACAGCTGGGAAACACTGTCCTTGGTGCTTATAGATAGCATCCTCCTTCTTTTCTTCCCAACCTAAGCAAGATTAGAGCCCTACATATTGGCTTCCTGTGCAATGGATGGAACTTGACTGCTTTTAATGACTAACTTTGCCCAGGCAAATGCAGAATAAAATTCCTGGTTCTTTACTTTTCACTCCATTCCACGGCTGGGAAGAAGATACTCTAAAATGTGGAACTTCTTTGCCCACAAGAAGAAAGTTTCAGGGGGCATTGTGGGTACAATGCTTTATACTAACTTTCCTTAAAGCCCCTGTCACACAGCACCAATGAATGCAAAGAGGATGTAAAACGGAGAGAAACACTTGCCATCCATTGGTTAACGCGATGCTTCCGTTCTGTACTCACTGCGTCCGTTTTTCATCCTCTCTATCCATCCAGCATCCGTCTACTGACATTTCATCCGCTCAAAAAGTTTTGAGCTGCACAAAACTTTTTCAGCAGAAAATGTATCCAACGCATCCGTTCTGCATCCGCTACGCATACGGGGAACATCCGTTAGACATGCGTTGTCATCCGTTACGCGTCCGCTATATCCGCTAGGCATCCGCTGCGCATCCACGCAACTTGCATCCGCTCCAGCGGAAAACGGACACAGGGAGGAAGCAAAACGGACGCGGAACGGACACGTAGCGTTAGTAGCACGGACGGAGAAAGGATGAAACTGGATGCAGCTCGCATACAAAGCATTAAAATGGAAAAAACGTTCGTATAGGGGACGTATCTTGGATATTTAGGATGTCTGCAGGATGCCTTGAGGATGCAAAAGGACACCTACAGGAAAACCTATATTTCCTATAAAAAGGGGGAGAAATCACCTGGATCTCACTTTCAGTCCAGCAGCCCTGCTGTGCAGACCTCTTCAGCCTTCATCTGGCTCTTGCTCTTCCACAGCATCCAGTCATCTCCACCATAGATCGTCACACACTCCTTTTGGTAGCCACCATCATTCTACAACAGTGCGAAGCCATCTATAGGCTCTTTCACCTGTTCTGCGCGAAGAAAAGGAGGCAGCCAAGAAGTGTCTGGGTCCGAAGATGGATCGCCAGAAGAGCCGAGTACAGACTGTACAACAAGCTGATGGTGGAGCTGAGGAACGAAGACCCTCGTGCATTCCAGAACTTCATTAGAATGCCACCAGCCATGTTTGACGAAGTTGTGGAGCGGCTGAGACCCAGGTTGACCAAGCAGAGCACCAACCTCCGGCCCAGCCTGGACCCTGGGCTCAAGGTGGCACTGACTCTGCGCCACCTGGCCTCAGGGACCACGTACAGGAGCATGCAGTACGGTTGGAGGGTGCCACACAACACCATCAGCATTGTGGTCAGAGAAGTGGTGCAGGCCATCATCGAAGAATACCTGGAGGAGCTCCTCCAGTGCCCCTCCACTGAAGAAGGCTGGAAGAAAGTTGCAGAGCAGTGGTATCAGAAGTGGAACTTCCCCCACGCCGTTGGAGCCATAGATGGGAAGCACGTGGCCTGCAAAGCTCCAGCCAAGTCAGGGTCCACTTATCACAACTACAAGGGCTTCTTCAGCATCATCCTCCTTGCCATGGTCGATGCTGACTACAAGTTCATGTACATCGATGCTTCAGGCAACGGGTCAGCTTCAGATGCCCAGGTATACAACGCCAGTGACCTCAAGGAGGGGCTGGAACGCAACCTCATCATGGGCTTCCCAGATCCAGACCCCCTGCCCAACGACACACAAGATGTGCCCTACTTCATCATGGGGGATGACGCCTTCTCCCTCAGAACCTACCTCATGAAGCCCTACACTTCCAGATGCCTCACCCGTGAAGAGAGGATCTTCAACTACAGGCTGTCCAGGGCAAGGCAGGTGGTGGAGAACGCCTTTGGCATCCAGGTACTTCTCACCACCATGCAGCATCACCCAGAGACCGTGAGGAGGATTGTGGAAGCTTGCTGCATCTTGCACAATCTCATGCGCACCCGCTACCCAGTGTTGCAGAACAGGCTTGTGGACCTCCAACAAGGCAATGGGGATATGGAGCCTGGTGAATGGAGGCAAGGGCGAAACCTGAGACACTGTGGATGTGCAAGGCCCCAACAGAGCTTCACGTGAAGGGAAGAATCAGCGCAACCTTCTGAAACACTGGTGCAACTCCCCAGCTGGAGCAGTGGAGTGGCAAGACAGGATGATAGATGATTAATGGATGCTTCCTTCAGCCTGTCTCATCACACTGATGAGATTGGGCCATGTATGTTGAGTGGCCCTACAATGAACAGGGCATTTAATAAAGAGTTGTGTTTATGTTGAAATGTGTGGATCAATGATTACATTGTTATTGATAATAAAGGGCCAAAGGTGTGGCACCTGGGAGGGTGGACCATACAGTCCCACTATGCTTGCACTGGAGGTTTATCTATCCCACAGCTATTACCCATCCCAAAGGTATCCCTGCCCATCCCACAGGTATCCCTGCCCATCCCACTGCTATCCTTACCCATCCCACAAGCAAGCAAAGGCTTAAACCATTTCTAAAAGTTTCCACCAAGACTTTATTTACCAAAAGAACTGAACCAAGTGAGTGAAGCAAAGATAACCTTTATTAATAACAAACTGTAAAAGCAAAATGGGTATCCCTGCCCATCCCACTGCTATCCTTACCCATCCCAAAGGTATCCCTGCCCATCCCACAGGTATCCCTGCTCATCCCACAGCTATTACCCATCCCAAAGGTATCCCTGCCCATCCCACATCTATTACCCATCCCACAGGTATCCTAACCCATCCCACTGCTATCTTAACCCATCCCATAAGCATGCAAAGGCTTAAACCATTTCTAAAAGTTTCCACCAAGACTTTATTGATTAAAAGAACTGAAGCAAGTGTGTGAAGCAAAGATAATCTTTATTAATAACAAACTGTAAAAGAAAATGACCCAAGTGTCCCAAGCAAAGATAAAGTCATCAGGTAGCAACCCAGTCTCTGGCACTCTTCTCAGTCACTCTGAGGCATGCCCATAGTCTCAGGGGTGAAGGGTCCAGGTGCTGTGGAGGTGGCTGCTGCTGGAGTGCTGGTCTGAGGCGCCATTGGGGTGCCTGGCCCCGAGAGGACAACAGGGGATGGTGTGTGGAGGAAGCTCTCAGAGAGCTGGCTCAGTCCTGTGATGTTGAGAGCCCCTTCCTCCAGGACATGGGGTGTCAGTCCCAAGACCGATGACAGATGTTCTGAGGCCGGGCTTGGCTGTGGGGTGGAGGAAGGAGGAATGTAGTGGGGATGTCTGATCTGCAGGTGAGCGAGGTGAGGCGTCGGTGGCATCTGTGGCGTGGGTGGCATCTGTGGAGTCGGTGGCTTTGGTGGCACCGGTGGTGTTCGATGTACCTGTGCCTGGACTGGGAAGGGCTGCCTGTGCTGCTGGAGCTCCTGGTAGCCGTAGCCTTGGTAGGTGAGGGCCTGTGGAAAGCCTTGGAAGGGCAGTGACATCACCTGGGGTGGAGGAGCAGACCTGGACTGGATGGGAGCAGGTTCAGCTGGGTCTGGAGGGTTGTGAAGAAGACCGGTGATCCTGTCCTTGATCACCTGGTACTGTGATTCAGACATGTCCAAGAGGGTCTGGTTGATGTAGGTGAGGAAGGGCTTGCAGTTTGAGGATGGTATGTCGATGTGTACCAGCTGAGAGAGGAGATCTACGTTGCTTTTGATGGTGTCCCTGATCTCCAGCAGAACAGTGTGGCTCTGCCTCTCTGGTCTGGCTCTCTGCCTGCTTTCTGTGGAGGTGGAGCTGGGGGTGGATGTGGGTTGGTCTCTCGTGGAAGTGCCCTCTCCTTGCTCCCACTGCGTCAGGGGGTCCTCCACACGCTCCGCCACGGGGAGTGGAGCTGTCGGGGGGGTCTCCATCGTGGCACGCTCCACAGATACCTGCCTGGACACAGGAGCTGACTCTTGGCCAGAAGAGGACTGGCTCTCTGTGGGCTGCCGGAGAGAGAGGGTTGTCAGAGGGGCTGCTCCTCGGTGGCGGATCTCACCCTCCAAGAAGCTGCACTTGGCCATCACGTAGGTCTCTCGGTCCGTCAGCTTGACCGTGGCCTGGCCAGATTTCTTGAGGTGCAGCTTCCCGTAGCAAATGTGCATGTGCTTCCACCAGCCGAAGAGCACCTCCGAAGTGTAGCCCAGGCTCTCCGCCTTCTCTCTCCAAGCCGCCTGCTTCCGCTTGGTGTCTCGATAGAGCCTGTGTCCCTTCCGCCATAGATACTTGTTCTCCCTCAGCCATTCCAGCACCTCATCCTCATGTTCCTCTTCGATGGAGTATTGGCTCCTCTCCCGTTCACACGTATTCCTCTTCCTCCCTTTGGCAGGGCCATCTGGGCCCTCATCAGAGGGGCTTCGAGGTTCTTGGGGCTGCTCCACCACACCACCACCACCAGCAGCAGCAATAACAGTAGCAGCAAAAGCAGGACCAGCAGGACCAGGATCAGCAGCAGCAGAGTAAGCACCAGCAGGACCAGCAGGACCAGGATCATCAGCAGTAGAGTAAGCACCAGCAGGACCAGGAGTACCAGCAGTACCAGAGGACCAGGAGCAGCGCCAGCAGAATAAGCACCAGCAGAAGCACCAGCACCAGGAGCAGCACCAGCAGAGTAAGCACCAGCAGAAGCACCAGCACCAGGAGCAGCACCAGCAGAGTAAGCACCAGCAAAAGCCCCAGCACTAGGAGCAGCGCCAGCAGAGTAAGCACCAGCAGAAGCTCCAGCACCAGAAGAGTCAGCCCGAGCAGCAGAAGCCCCAGCAGAAGCAGAGTCAGGGCCAGGGGGTGGGATGGTGGCCCTGTCCTTCTTGCCAGGGCTGGCAGCAGATGGCAGAGGCTTCCTCTTCTTCCCCATGGTTGTTGGCTGGAGCTTTGTCTGGCAGCAGGTCTTTCCTCTGAATGGTGACTTGCTTGTGAGCTGATTCCCTTTATATCCGCAGGGCTGATGCAATGCATCCTCCCCGCATGCGCAGTGAACGCTTTGCATCTGCTAGGCATCCACTAGGCTTCCGCTCTGCATCCGCTTCATCCGCTTGGCATCCACTCTGCATCCGTTCCTTCCGTTGCGCGTCCGCTTTGCTATGCTCCTCCGGAAGCCCTGTGGATGTGCCATCCGCTTCCATCCACTAGGCTTCCATGGAGTATCCGCTTTCCATCCTCGCTACGTCCTCTCTCCGTCCGTTCCTTTCCGTTGTTGTCCGCTCTGCTTATGCAAATTCGGGGCACTTTTGAGAGCGGATAACAACGGATGGAACATTTTCTCATCCGCTGTGTCCTTTTTACATACGTTTTGCATCCGTCAGCCTATGTGACAGGCCCTTAACCCAGTGTTCTTCAGTTGTGCTGGGACTACAACTGGCTGGAAAGCTGGAGAAAACTCTTTTAGGCTAGGCTTGGAGACGCCTTCTGTTGAACATTTTGGGTTGGGCCCCAATTCTGCTGTTTTTTCTTTTACTCATAGTTTTTCTTCCTCAATAACACCACTTCCCTGAGCATGCACTGTCAGCTAATGTATTGTCTCTCCAAAGAGGAACCCTTAGTTTGAAGGAGAATTGGGACTACTGGTATTGTTACTGGCATCAGCCTAAATGTGGAGGATTCTGTCTGTCTGCCTTGCCTGCCTACCCACCTACTTAGCTACCTATCCAACTACCTGCCTCCCTACCTGCCTACTTATCTATCTACCTGCCTGCCTGCCTACCTATCTGTCTATGTGCCTTCCTTCCTAAGTATCTACTTACCTATATAACTACCTGCCTCCCTATCTGCCTGCCTGCCTATCTGCCTGCCTTCCTACCTACTTGCCTATCTACCTGTCTGCCTGCCCGTATCTGCCTGCCTACTACCTACTTACCTATCTGCCTTCCTGCCTACCTACCTACTTAATTAGATAGATGTCAGCCCTTCCAGGTGACAGGAGTAGATGAACTAATTCTACTTTATTGCAAGACTACATTAACAGAATTTTGCAAGTTGAAAGCACACACTTCCTGCCTGCCACTTTTAACTGCCTGATCTATTAGGGTGGGTCCTTTCTCAGTTTCCTTCTGTGATTGTTAAGCAACTGTGGATTCCTGCCCCTGACTGGGTTGTTTCCTCGTGTCTCTCCTTCTCTTTCCTTGAAAACCACTACTGTAATGCATTCCATTATAATCCCCCCTTAGGGCTGTTTTCAGCTTTGTACCCAAAGAAACTACAAATTGTTACGGAGTTTGCAAGGATGCACAGCTCAGGTTTTGCAGGCCGTAACTTAAATTTATTATTGATATACTTGCAGTTTCTTTAGGTTGTCTCCAGCGTAAGAAAATGGGGAAATAGCAAACACAGACATACAAAAATAATCACGTTATGAAAACCTACCTCATCCATCATGGAACAAGGAACCAACAGCTATACAACCAAACATGCTTTGGATTCAAGAGCACAGCTGAGCCCAGGATTTCCATTGCTAAGCAAGATAGTTGAATTTGGTCCTATTTTATGACCGTTCTTGCCACAGTTGATAAGTGAATCACTGCCATTATTAACTTAATAACATGGTTGTTAAGTGAACCTGGCTTCTCCATTTACTTTGCTTGTCAAAAAGGGATCACATGGCCCCTAGACACTGCAACCATCATAAAGACTCTAGAAAAAAAACACAGAGAAGAGCAACCAAGATGATTAGGGGACTGGAGGCTAAAACATACAATGAACGGTTGCAGGAACTGGGCTTGGCTACTCTAGTAAAGAGAAGGACCAGGGGAGACAGGAGAGCAGTCTTCCAATGTTTGAGGGGCTGCCACAGAGACGAAGGCATCAACCTATTTTCCAAGGCATCTGAAGGCCGGACAAGGGATAATGGATGGAAACTGAACAAGGAGAAGAAATTCAATGTGGAAATAAGGAGAAACTTCTTGACAGTGAGAACAATGGAACAGAAGTTGCCTTCAGAAGTTGTGGGAGCTTCATTGTTGGAAGATTTCAAGAAGAGACTGGACTGCCATCTGTCAGAAATGCTGTAGGGTCTCCTGCTTGGGCAGGGGGTTGGACTAGATGATGTACAAAGTTCTTGCCAACTCTGACAAACACATGACAGTTGCCAAGCACCCAAAATTTGATCACGTGGCCATGGGGATGTTGCAGTGGGCATTAGTGTGAAAAATGGCCCTGTCCCTTTTTTCAGTGCTGTTGTAATTCTTAACAGTAACTAAATGAATGGCTGTAAGTCAAGGACCACCTGTATTTTCATGATTTATCCCCTGATGATCCAAAGATTCTAAAATGGCACATCGTGTTCACAATCCTCCTCCATCTGAGTAGGAAGGGAGGCATCGTGGCTTCGGTGTCAGTGTGTTCTATCTAGAGCAGTGATGGCGAACTTTTTTGTTGTGATGTGCCGAAAGTGTGCATGCGCGCGTGCCAGTGCCCACAATGCAATGCGCTCCAACCCCCTGCGCATGTGTGTGCAACTCCCCCACCCCCTTACCTGCACTGCACATGCGGGGCCTCCAAGCTGATTTTCGGCCCATTGGAGGCTTTTTTTTGCCCTCCTGGGGGCTCGAGGGAAGACTCTGCAGCCTTAGGCTGAAAAATGGGCCTATGTTTTGACCTCCAAAGGCTGCAGAGGCTTCTATCGAGCCTTGGGGAGGGCGAAAAAGGCCTCAAATGTGCAGAAAATCAGCTGGGAGGTGACGCGTGTACTCACTTCAGGTAAGTTTGGCTGGGGCTCACACGTGCCCTCACAAATGCCACACGTGTCATAGGTGATCTAGAGCAAAGGGGCTCTAGAGTAGTCCCTGACTTACAATCATTCATTTAGCAACTCTTCAAAGTTAGGGCAGCACTGGAGAAAATAACTTGTGACTGATCCTCACACTTAAATGATCATTATAGCATCCCCATGGTCACGTGATCAGAATTTGAGTGCTTGGCATATATTTGCAATATCTGCAGGATCCTGGGGTTATGTGATCACCATTTATGACCTTCCCAGCTGGATTCCAACAGATGAAGTCTTTGGGGAAGCTGGATTTGCTTCATGACTATGTGATTAATTTAACTGCAGTGGTTCACTTAATAACCATGGGGGGGAAAGGGTCATAAAAATCAGGAATGACCCACTTAATAACAGCTTTCCTTATCAATGGAAATTTTGGTTTGAATGGTCATGTTGAAGACTAGCCGTATTGAATTTGCCTGTATATATTTCAGGCCTGGTTGATGCATCCCCTTTAAATTGCAATGTAGTTTGTATTATCAACCAGTGTGAGTTTATTTAGCAAATTACAAATAAGCCACAACACATTCAAGGAACCATGGTTAAATGGATCATGGTTTAGTGCACTGCAACAATCTAACGGTAATGTGTTGACAAGTCTTGAACAAAATTTAAACCCCATATGATTCTCCTTATTCACATGCAACATCTCAATTTGCAAAGTGGATTTAAAACAGTTTCCTTCTACAGCTCCTATCTCATCTGCTGCTTGTTAAGTTGCTCTAAAATAATTAATTTCTGCAGGCCACTAAGATTTTGTCTGCATCCACCTAGTTCATCACGATACCCTATCATTCTGCACAAAGCTGCTTTTGTTTCTAATACCCAGTTGGTTGCTAAGCAGTGAGTAAATAAACTTACCTTCTGAACCTTCTGAACTAGTCTGGTTCCTACCAAAAGTAACAGGCAACAATTCAGATATATGATTTGTAATTTAGGAGGCAAAATTGATTTTCCACCCACACACAATTTTAAGCGGGCAACAAAGTACTGTGGCTGCAAAAAAGATTTTTTTAAAAAACAACAGGCATGTTAGCTTCTTTTATTCTTGTCAAAAAAAAAAATCCAAAGGACCCTTTAACTTACTGGCATCAAATGTGAAATCTAATTTATGAGCATATCTTCTTTGCATCGTATAATGTGGAACAGAGTCTGATTTCAAAGCCAGAATGCATAACTTTAGCCCAGCATACCAATTCATAATTGAGTAACATAATATTACATCTAGAATTTTTAGCCTTTGTAAAGTTAATTAGTAACCTGAACCCTGGAAGAATGTGGTGATATGGTGGAGCAACTTGTAATAATTTTAATTGTTTCATTCGTAAATTACACCTCTGCATTTACACAGAGTGACTTTCTGATTATTCTGTTGAAAAACAATATTCACAATATTTTTGTTGGAAGCAAAATACTATACTACCTTTGATGTTCAAGGGGCCACAGTTGACATTTTAGGAGAAGGACAGGTTCCAGGGGTTTAGGGCACTGATGCAGAATAGCTGGAGTTGTTTCTTTAGGTTTGGTTTGGCTTAGGTAAGAGTTTTCTTGTTATGTTTTAGTTTAAATCAGGGGTCTTCAATCTTGACAGCTTTAAGACTTGTGAACTTCAACTCCCAGAATTCCTCCTCCAGTCATGTTAGCTCAGGAATTCTGGGAGTGGAAGTCCACAAGTCTTAAACATGCCAAGTTTGAAGACCCGGTTTAAACTATATTAAGCTTAATCTGAATCTGTCAGAGTAAGCAATTTATGGCTTCTCCACTGAGCGGAAGGGAGAGTCCAGGATGGGTAGTCTTTAATCTCCTAGCTCTGGAGACCAAGCTGAAAAGCTGAGGACACACCTCCTGGTAACTTCACTCAGTCTCAGTGTGTTCAGACCACGGTTTAAGGGCTCTGAATTGTTAGGATTGCAGAAGAATATTCACCCCCTGGATTAAGCTTTTTTTCGCAGAGGCTTAGATCAGTTTTGACAGGTAGTCGGTGTTGCTGAACTTCCAACCTTACCTGAACTACTGGTAAGAGACCCTGTATAGGTGGTCCGCAATTTATGACCATGCTGGCTCAGGAATTCTGGGAGTTGAAGTCCATAAAGTCATACAAGGGCCATGATTCCCCCACCCCTGCTTATAGGATACCAACACCTATGTCAGCCCCACCAAGTCAACCAGAGCAGAAAAACAACCCCACAACAAGGCTAGAACTACAGTTTATTAAAATTGTTCTGATTTATTTCATTTATCTACTAAACCTGTATGCCACTCTTCTCTCTATCAAGTGATCCTGGGCCGCTTTCAATACCATAAACAGCAGCATGAAGCATTTACAGAATGGGAACATTTAAACGTCGGATATCAAAAACATTAAAAATTAATATTAAAATGGATAACAAGGCCAGTATGTAGACCAAGTGGAACTGGGATAGTCTCCTGATCTACTAGGTCCTTCCAGAATGGGATGCGACCAACAAGGCTAATAGACAAAGCCTGGTTTGTTTCAATTTAGTTTCTGAATGTTTCGTTACCAGGTGAGGCAACATCATCTTTGTCATCATCAGGATTTTCTTGTCCTATTCCTCTTTAGCTTATAAATGTCTTGCCTGCCAGTGTGGTCAGTTGGTTGTCTGATTGGTTGCTTGTTTGGAGCTATATTTAAATTATGAGCAGCTGATTGGTTCTCTTGTTGATTGGTAATTGAAATGGTCTGGGTTTTTTTACATATTCACATGCAGGATCTCAGTTAATATGCTTGTTAATTGCTCCTTTGGTAGAATACCTGTTCTGACCTAGGTTTCCCAAAAAAAAGCACTAAGCAGACTCTTTGTCCTGGCAAAACCCCTTTTATTAGATGAAGGTGAATTTCTTGCATTCACATTCAGCCAAAGGCCTGTCAACCAGTCTTTCAAGGGTGCAATAAGGAGCACAGACCTCATCTAGCCTGGAGAGCTGCCAAGTAAATATTTCCAAATGCAGTGCTGACAAGGAAGGGCTTGGCACAGTCTCTGAGATGCACAGACAGATCAAAATTTGGCCACTTGGCAACTGATTCACATTTATGACAGTTGCAGTATCCCGGGATCATGTGATCACCTTTTCGAGACCTTCTGATGAGCCAAATCAACCAGATTCACTCAACAACCGTGTTATTAATTCAATAACTGCAATGATTCACTTAACAAACCTTGCAAGAAAATTTGTAAAATGGGGCAAAATCCACCTAACAAATCTTAGCGAAAGAAATGTAGGGCTCGATTGTAGTCGTACATTGAGGAGTTACCCGAAGCGTCAGGTGTTATTTTGGTTTCCAAAGCTGACACTATTACTTCGAAGTCAGGTTCTTATGCTCTTTTGGAAGTCCAAGAGGGCGGGTGCGGATCTCACAATGGGCACAATGCTCCCAAGAAAGAAGCAGTGGCAGAAAAAGTTCAACTCCTGGACCCCACCAGCCACAATTCATTGATTCTTGGGATCTGCACCATGCACCTTCTAATGGAGCATGGGATGCGGGCAGGAGTGGGCTTCAAAAATTTTAAGGGTTCTCTGCCTGGTTGCTGGGTGGGCCTGGCCATAGTGGGCATGGCCTAATCAGCCTCCTGCATTGCAGGGAAGGGGGAGGGGGTGTTTTCACCCTCTTTGGGCTCCAGAGGCTCTCTGGAAGCCAGAAATGGGCCTGTTTCCAGCCTTTCCAAACTTCCAGGGGCCCCATTTTTCGCCCTCCCCGAGCCTCCACACGCACCCTGCACTTTGCTGCATCCAAAACAGGCCATGTGGGGATTCCTGGGAGAGGTAGAGAGGGGTGGGCAGAGCCAGCCAGGAGTGGGATTTGGGGGTTCTCCAAACTGCCCAGAATCTTAGCTAGGGACTCTACCGAACCCCCAGCAGGCCACGCCTGGGTGCGGGCCATTCCCATTGAGGTGAGGTAGTGCCTCTTGTAATCTGGACCCTGGCTATAATAACAGAACCTGAAGTTGCTTTGCTTCCCCTCCATTTTTCATCCCCAGTGAACCAAGAGGAACCTTCCTGAGTCACTGTCAAATTTTATCTTGTTTTCTAAATCTTAAATATTGCATAAAACAATCAAGGCCTCCTCCCTTCTTATACTCTCTACAAGCCGTTGCCTTAGGCCTGTTAAGGATACTTAAAATGGCAGGATATTCCGGGGAAGAAGGCAGAGCCTCCTCGCTGATGGATTGTAGATTACGACTCTCTACGGCTATGGTCCGTGCTCTTTTGTTGGAGAGCCCCGATCATTACGATTATGGGCTAAAGCTGCCTTGGAGGGGCGGTGGAGTAAGGGGAAGCCCAAGCCAGATTGGGGGAGCCACATCTCCCCCCCCGGGCTTGGTCTTTTTCCCCCCGAAAATGACTGTAGCGGTGGTTTAAAATGGCCACCCCGAAGAGGAGGACTCCGATGGATTAAGATTTGTGTAGGAAGGAAGAAAGAGGTGGATAACATCTGAACCAGGACAACTGGGCAATACAACTAAACAAAAGTACCCTGGGATTAAGGTAACATGGAATTTTTAAGGAAAGAAAAGTGAATGGTAAAATTACAAAGGGACAGGGGAAAAAAAAGAAAATATTTTTGGCAGCTAAGCGGGGCTTTGAACCAGGAAAGGAAGAAGTTGGAACTAAATGTTTAACTAAATTGTACGAAAATATTTTGGGAATAAACAGGCATAAAATAAAGCTGGATTTAATATTGTCAAAAAATAATAATTATAAAGTTTACAAATTGGAGACTGGACTGTGCTGGAATATTGAGGTTCGAAAAACTCTAAATAAAAAAATAGGGGGAAAAGGTGAAGACTTTGTATAATGGAGAGTGCCACCTTTTGACAAAAACTTGAGCTCAAACAAAAGGGAAAAAGCATCCTGTTTCTGAATGAACTTGTGTGGATATAACATTAAAGAAATATTGAAACAAAGTAAGAATCTTAGAAAGTGAAAGCAGAACCAGAATAAAGAAAAAAGCAAGGAAAGACTGTCTGTGGGATTGATTGATGTTTTTGGTATTGACCCTCGGCTGGAATAACTGAGAACTTTAGAAAATTGAAAGAAGGAAAGTAAAAGGTTTTTTTGTGTGTGGACTTTAACGATCATAAAATATAAGAGTATGTAATGATGATATCTCTTCGGGAATTAAAAATGGAACTTAAAAATATGAGAGAATTACAACAGGAAAAAGGCGAATCACTTTGCTCTGAGTTAGAAAAAAATGGCAATGGCAATTGAAGAACAAGAAGAAAGAGCTTCAGAGGAGGAGGAGTCGATTCAAGGAGAAGACATCTTAAATAGACAATTAACACAAAGAACATTACAAAGAAGTGGGGAAAGAAGGAAGGTTAAAAAGTTGAAATTTAAGAAGGCAATCAAAAGGGGGAATACCTGTGAAGTCAGGAAAGGCAGAAAGACCCAGCAGAAAAGGAGAAAGGAAGATATTAAGAAAGAGAGGGATATAAATTGGAATGAGAAAAGATATGGGGAAAAGAGGGGGAGGAGAAGCAGTAAGAAACAGGCGTATGAAATAAAGAAATACAGAAATAGTAAAATGTTGAAAAATTGTTTTTTCAGAGATAATGGTTGATGAATTAAAAAGAGGATTCTGCAGGGTGACAAGGGGTAATAAGAATATTTCTGCAATTAAAATATTTAGAAAATAGTGTAATGTAGATACTTGTTAGGGATAACATTGTTTACCCTAACTGGTTTAGGAGAAATAATAACTATGAATCATAGTTAGTGTATGTTAGAGTGTATACAGCTTTAACTGGGAAATAGCAATTAAAGGAGTGGTTAAGAAAACAATATAAAAGGAGCAAGACTACGGCTTGCTCACTTACTCTCTCTGGCTTTGATGATCCCTGATTACTGCTTGGAATCAAGACTGCATTGCTCGAACAGGAGAGACAACAAAGGACTGATTTTGTAAGTGAACTGACATAGGATATTCTACATGGACTTTGCTAACTGAATATCCCTGAATGGACTGACTACATGATACATGACTATTGGACTGTTATTTGACTATGCCATTAACTTATAATGGAATAAACTATATTCTTGATAGCACAAGCGTATCTGTTATTTTTACTGTATGTTAATAAACATACAAGCTTAGCTCACTCATTTATCTGTGTGCCTATCTGACTAACGCTGCACATTCTGTTTAGCTTGTCTACCTAACCCTGGTTGGGGAACCCAGGCTTAACAATACTGATAACTCTTATTAAAAATCATGCAGGGAAAATATGCTGCGGAATCCAAATGAAAAGATGTAATGATTATTGTAACTTCTTAAAAATAATGGTTTATTGGGAATCAAGATGAGGGAATAAAGGTATATTTTAATCATTGAAGTGTCACACTCAAAACAGTAAAAGGGGGAAAACCTATACTTGTTTTTTTTTTTTTTAGTGTTAAAATTTGTATTAATCTAGAATTTATAAAAAGAATGTGTAATGGAAAGGGAATATGACAGACTAAAGAACCAATTAAATTAATAAGTTAATATAGACTATTAAAAGCAAGGAGAGACATTGGTAACTTTTTTATTATAATCATTATTATTAGGCAAACACATATTGTTTATCTTTGTTTTTAAAATAAATATTAAAAAGATTATATTTGAAATAATTGAAATGAAACAAAAAGATGTTTCGATTGAAATTAATGAAAGAGGCTAGAATTAATGTGTTTGTTTCTCTCCTCACTGAAAATTTGGAATGGAAAAGGTAATTTAATTAAGTATGCATATATGAATGTATAATTGCTGTCATATTCATATGTAAAGGTGATGACCCGGAAATATGTTTCCACTAAAAAGAGATTTCTGTTTTTAATGTGAAAAACTGAATAAAATTTGTTTTTAAAAAAATGGCAGGAGATTCCATTCCCCTTGGAGAGGTGAATTTGCTGTTGGAAGCAATTGTTGATAAATTCAAATACATTATCCCTCAATTTAACAGCAGTTTATTGATTGTTTGAAGCTACAATGCCACCCAAAAAAGTGACCTAGGAATGTTTATCACACTTACGACCATTGTAGCATCCCCATGGTCATACAATCAAAATTAAGGTAAGGTAAGATAACTTTATTGCCATTTTTTTAACTGCAAGCACACCAGCCCATGTTGAAAAATGAAATCCTGTACTCTCAAGAAAAAGTGTAAATGTATCTAAACACATCCATAACACACACATTCATACTACACACATACACACACACACACACACAGAGGAGTGGGCTTCAAAAATTTTAGCAAAGAGTTCTTTGCCCAGTTGGTGGGTGGACGTGGCCATGGTGGGTGTGGCCTAATCAGCCTCCTGCACCATGGTGGAGGGACAGGGTTGTCACCCCCGGGCTCTGGAAGCTTTCCTCGAGCCCCTGGGAGGGTGAAAACGGCCTTCCTGGGCTCTGGAGGCTCTTTGGAAGCCGGAAACAGGCCCATTTCCAGCCTTCCCAAACTTCTGTGAGGCCTGTGTTTTGCCTTCCCTGAGCCTTCACATGCACCCTGCACTTACCTGCATCTAAAATGGGGCATGTGGGGACTCCTAGGAGGGGTGGGGCAGGGCAGGGTGGGTGGGGCCAGCTAGGAGTGGGATTGGGGGTTTTCCAAACTGCACAGAATCTTAGCTAGGGGCTCTCCCGAGCCCTTGTGAACCCCCAGCAGCCTACCTGTGTGTGTGTTTTTGTGTGTATATCTATGTATCTATATATCGATTGATAGTTATAGATACAGATATATAGATATACAGACATATAGATAAAAGCAATCAGCAATCAAAATTCAGATATTTGGCCACTGACTCATACTTATGGTGGTTGTAGTGTTCCGGGGTCCTGTGTTCGTTCACCTTCGGCAATCTTTTTGACATGCAAAGTCAATGGGGAAGCCCGGTTCACTTAATAGCCATGTTGCTCACTTAACTGCAGCAATTAACTTAACAACTATGGCAAGAAAGACTGTAAAATGGGGCTAATTCACTTAATTGTCTCACTTAGCTTAGCAATGGAAATTTTGAGCTCTATGGTAGTCATAAGTTGAGAACTACCTGTTTTGTGTATCATTTGCCTACTACCTACTGTCTGGGGTGTCTTCATGTAGGAAGGTGGTACATTTCCCTGTTGCAGGAGGATCATAAATTTAGATTTGTACAAACGAGAAAGGATGAATTAGACCCCAAACTTGGCAACTTTTAAGACTTGTGGACTTCAATTCCCAGAATTCCTGAGCTAACATGACTGGAGGAGGAATTCTGGGAGTTGAAGTCCACAAGTCTTAAAGCTGTCAAGTTGAAGACCCCTGAGTTAACTGGGGTTAACCCCAAAGTGAACTGGGGTTCCACTTTGGAATGGTTCCAAGGCAGTGTTGGGACTAATCAGCAGTACTCGTTCTGGACAATATTTGAGAAGGAAAGGATAAACCATTGACAATAGCAGTAGCACTTAGACTTATATACTGCTTTGTAGTGCTTCATCTCCCTCTGTAGCAGTTTGACAGAATCAGCCTATTGCCCCCAACAATCTGGGTCCTCATTACACCCACCTCGGAAGGATGGAAGGCTGAGTCAACCTTGAACCTGGTGGGATTCAAACTGCCAAATTGCAGTCAGCTGGCAGTCAGAAGAAGTTGCCTGCAGTACTGCACTCTAACCACTGCGCCACTGTGGCTCACAATGCAGAGAAACAACACTTTTTAAATACTGTTAACTGTGAGGCTCTCTCCCCAGTGGGAAGGTTTTACCTGGATCGTAAGATAGCATGGATTAAGCAATAGGAACCTCTGCTGATGACATTGGAAAAAGGATGTTTCAGAACGGGTGACAAACAGAGCAAACATGGAGACTTTGCCAGGAGTGACCTTAGGCTAGGACAGTTGTTGCCTGCTGTTGGTGCTTAGCTGCTATTTATAGATATTGTCTAAAAACACCAAGGTCGTTGCAGACAATGGCTTTAAGTTAGTCATGATTGATGTTCTAAGGCAGTAGACTCTCTTGGCCTCTGCCAAGGAGGCTACAACATTTCTTGAAGTCTGGGAACCGCAGGAGAAGCTCATATCCCAGCTAGATATCAGGAAGAAAACTTGAGACAGCCATGTTTTGAAGATGATGATTTGCTGGGATCTGTTCCTCATCCTAGCCCAAGAGAGCCACTTGGGCAAAGACACATTTAGTACCTGAACTTAACAACTGGAAGGATCTGAACTTTGTTGGTAGCAAAGGTATCATCTCCCTCCTTTCCTCCCTTCCTTTCTTTCCTCTCTCTCTTTCTCTCTTCCTCCCTCTTTCCATATTTATTTGCCATCTCACGGTTTAGGCGCCTCTGAGCAGAGGTTGAGTCTTGATGTTGCTTGCATCTGTGATCCTTCTTTAAGGATCTCTTTTGTGGGTTTAATTCCAAGTATGAGAATCCTGTTTTGAGATCTCCTCTTTAAGTCTTCAGCCATTGAACTAAAAAAAAAAGCTTGCTAGCTGTGAACTGTGTATCCAGAGTTGGCTACAAAACTAATCTTCTCCAGCTGTTTCCTTTGCTTACACTTTGCAGGAAAACAACGTAGAGTACTTCAAATAATTTATAGCAATTATCCTTAATTCAATACTTAGCAAATAAGTGTTCGCTGGAATAGAGACTGGAATTGCATTTGTCATTGGGATAAATGAACAATTCCATTATCTTGGGTTGCGCAGTAACCTTCCCAAACCCATCACCTTTGAAATAAATTGGGCCACAGTTGTCAGTGTCTCTGTGCCCAGTCACTTGTGGCACAGTTTCTACCTGGGAAGTACAATACAACACTCTTCAAGGCCACATTCTTGGAAAGGTCCAAAGAATGTTGAAAAGTGACTCATGAGCCTCCTAATGACCGACCATTGGAATAGAGTGAGAAAGCAACCTCTGAACACCTGTATAGTACTGTTTATACAGCATCAACCATGTAACTTTATGCAGTATTTATTTAATTTATAGCATGCCTATTTTCATCCAGGAGTTTAAGGTAGTGTGGATAGATTCCCTTCCTCCACATTTTCCCCACAACAGCAATCCTATAATTTGAGTTGGTTGGAGTTTTAATGGTTGGCCAAGGTCATTCCGTGCCTTAACTGACACACCTCTCTTGTAATGAGAACTTCATGTCCACACAGATAAGGCTGGACCTATGAAAGGAGACATTCTCATTTCCTCCTTGAAAAAAAGAAGACCCTTCTTCCATTGTGTATGCAGAGCAGTGTTTCTCAATCACCTTCCATGCATCTCATCAGCCATCCATAACTAAGCAACCTCCAAGTTCGCAGCCCTTGCAAAGCTCAGAATTTCCACCCAATGCACTTTTGGGAAATCTAGATATTGATGCCACAATTCATGTGGGCCATCCTAGGTTGAGAAATGTCAAATTGCTGAATGAAACATTGGCTTGGAGCAAGAACCTCCAAACTTGGCAACTTTAAGAGTTGTGGATGTTAGCTCCCAGAATTCCTCAGTCAGCCATATTGGCTGGGGAATTCTGGGAGTTGAAGTCCACACATCTTAAAATTCCCAAGTTTGAGAAACACTGGGGTAGAGAATACAGAACAAAAGAACAGAAGGTTTTTTCATAGCGTGATAGTATACCATAATACCCACCTGAAAGCCTTTTACTGGAAAGACTACTTCACATTGATTTCTTCCCTTGAATACTAACATACCCCTTTGTATTATTTATAAACAATCTTTTTTTTTTCCAAACAGCAGTATCCTGTTTTACAAAAATTGGAAAACCTTACTATTTTTATACGTCTGCTTGTATCTCTACATTTTGAAACAGACAGTGCTTGCTCCATTTCCTCTTTTTCCCCTCTCCTAGGCAAACTATACATAATGTTCTCCCGGTTAAGAATAGCCGTTTCTTCTCCCTGCTCAATGGCACATCGTAGCATGCATAGGAGGGAAAAAGGGAAGCCTTTGATGCTTAACCCCAGGACAAACAAGGTAAGTATCATGGGTGCGTTGTATGCCCAAGGGTGGGATTCAACCAGTGTAACAACCAGTTTAGGGAGTGTGCAGCATTTGAAAACTCAGCATTTCAGCTCCAATGCTTATGTTTTACTGCAGCTGCGGTGAGTAAAACAGCTGAGTGGCGGCAATTGGTCTGCTGTGCGAATCAGCTGAGCTGCAAAACATGGAAATAAAGGACAGACTAGGACAGGACATGTGGGCGGGGCCAAATGATCACCAGAACTACTGGTTCGTGCAAACCGGTCTGAACCAATAGAATCCCACCCCTGTGTACGCCATGTCTTAAATTTGCACTAGGATTGTGAAGCTTAAAGTAAAGCGGAAGACTGTTGCAAGGGCTTTGTGTTTAGACATTGGGCATTGCCAGATATTAAAAGAGAGACAGAGAGAGAAGCTGAATATTGAGCAGATCCAGAATGACCACAGTTTGTTGATGGTTAGTAGCTATAGAGTTGCAATGCGGACAATTGTAGTCCCCTTTTTGCTGTATTATTGGATCCCTTTTCGTGGCCCTAGTGCAAGGGTCTTGGCATCTTTAAGCCTGGCGGACTTCAACTCTGGCTATAGATTTTGGGACTTGAAGTCTGCCAGGCTTAAAGTTGCTAAGGTTGGAGAGCCCTGCCCTAGTGTATGGTGTGGAGGGTAATTAAGTCTGCAGTTGATGAAGCTTGTGTCATGTCATGTTATAGAAAGTTTGTTTAACCATGGATTGCTGAATAAGCTACAGTTTGGCTGGTTTCACACACAATATCATGCAATAGAATAGCACAGCCTATAAGTAGGGTTTCGGTCATTTTGGTGTTGAGAGAAAGGGAAAATGGGGAGAAATCGGAGTTTTTCCTGGAAAAGGTAAGACAGAACAGATATTTGATCAACCACTTCCCTGAGATTCTTTTGGTGAGAAAAATAAGTGTCTTTGTATCTAAAATCCATGTTTGGCTTGATGGCTCAATTGGGCATTTCTTTCACCGAAACTGACCTGTTAGAGCAGAAGTGGGGAACGATGGCCCTTTATGAGTTGTGGATTTCAACTCCCAGAATTCCTGAGCCAACATGGGGAAACTTTGGCCCCTTTATGACTTGGGGACTTCAACTCCCAGAATTCCTGAGCCGGCATGCCAGCAAAAAGAAATTGAAAGGTCGTAGTTTCCACTCCTACATGAGAGGATGAAAAATGCTGAGTGAATATCAGGGATAATAAGAATGGCAGCCATAGGTAGAAGGGTAACAAGGGATTTGCAGGTTGTCCTCAAGTTAAACCAAGGGTCTTCAAACTTGGCAAGTTTAAGACTTGTGGATTTAACTCCTGGAATTCCTGAGCTAACATGACTGGGGGAGGAATTCTGGGAGTTGAAGTTCACAAGTCTTAAAACTGCCAAGTTTTAAGACTCCTGAGTTAAACTGTGGAATAGGAAGAAAATGAACTACATTAAATAACATGAAAGGAACAAAACAAAGAGAGGGTGTTGGTCTTGATCAGGGTTTGGGAACGATGGTTTTTTTTTAATGATTTGTGGACTTCAACTCCCAGAATTCCCAAGCCAGCCATGCATGTCAAGTCATAAAGCATCTATGGTCCTTACCTCTGGTCTTGATTAAGGACAAAGGAAGTAATCATATTTCAGATGAAGAGCTGGTAGGGTCCCACTAAAATTGTTTGGCCAAAGGGCTTCCCAAAACTGGGAATTGCGGCTAATTTTATCTTTTCCTCTTGTTATCGCTCTTCAGGGTATGGCTTTTACCTTAAAAGAACGGCAGATGCTGGGGCTTCAAGGACTCTTACCCCCGAAGATTGAGACGCAGGACATCCAAGCGTTACGTTTCCACAAAAATGTAGCAAAAATGACGGATCCCTTAGAAAAGTAAGAGCCCATTGGAGGAGAAGTTTCTCTTTTGGAGCTTATTCTCTGTCTTGCTGATATTCAATTCCAGTTACGATTTGGAGACTCACAGTTGCAAATATCCCAGACACACTAGGGAGAGGGGGGAATGCTGGTTGCTGGAATTTATCAGAGTTTATTGCAGAAATCAAACCCAGAAAGCACACACAGATAACTGATTCAGCAGGAGTCATTAACTTCTTTATATACATAACAAACTTCTTTATGTACATAATAACACATGAAGTAAATTTACAATACCAGCAGCAAATTCTTCCAACGTGATAGCAGTTACAGGCAAAACACAAGCAGAGGGAGAGAACAGGAGAAAACAATTTCAGTTTTAATTCAGAGTTGCAGGCTAGAGCTCAGAGCTGAATACAGAGCCATGCCCAAGCTCCTTCCAGTTTCAGTTTCCAATTCAGTTCCCATTGGCTGATCTGCTGCCATGCCTATTCATTGGCTGACCTTGTTACCATGTCTCTGCCAGTTCATGAATATTCTGACGGAATTGTCCTTCAGAAGGGACTTAATGCACTCATGCCCCTTATCTCTATATCTTTTTTTTTTTTTTGCAAGCCATCTCTTCCATTCTTTCCCATTTTCAGAATATTCTCAGGATTTGGGTTTTGTTCCTGATTGTAATACAATGGAGCTGGATTGGTGGGCTACTTTCAGCGCTCCCAATCCTGTGCTTGCAATTTCTTCCAGGATCACCTTTCCCAAATTCAAAGGCAATTTCATTTTAATATTGTTTTTAAAAATAATTTCAGCCCTGTATGGGTACCTTGGGGGTAGGTTTAGTTCTGAGTGAGGTCCTGAAAGTTTGGTCTGGTTCTTAAGGTAGCAGGATAGAAACTTAGGAGGCTGGATGTTCTAGTCCTGCTTAGGCCTGAAAGCCAGCTGGGTAACCTTGGGCCAATTATTAAGAGACTGTGAGTTCTAATCCCAGTAGGTTAAAAGCCCAATAGGTAATTTTGAGCCAATCATAAGGAGACAATGAGTTCTAGCCCCAGCAGGCCTGAGAGCCAGCTGAGTGACTTGGACCAATCACCAGGAGGTAGTGAGTTCTAGTTCCACCTTAAGCTCATAAACCAGCTTGGTGTCTTTGGGTCACTCTCTCTCAGCCCAGTCTACCTCACAGTGTTATTTGTATGAGGAAGATAGGAGGAGAATATTAGACATGTTCATCACCTTGAGTTTATTTATAAAAATAATAAAGGTTGGAAAAAAAGAAAATCTAATTATTTTTCCAGAATTATCCCCCAGTATGGCTGAAAATTTAGATCCCTTGAAATGGTGTATATGTATATGTATGTGCCTGTACATACATATGTACTATGCATCTATGTTTGTTTATAAAACTGAGAGCCTACCATCTTACCTCAAGATAACTCTATGTTGTATAGCAGGGGTCTTCTTCAAACTTGACAGTTTTAAGACTTGTGGATTTCAACTCCCAGAATTCCTCCTCCAGTCATGTTAGCTCAGGAATTTTGGGAGTTGAAGTCCATAAGTCTTAAATTTGCCAAGTTTGAAGACCCTTGTTATATAGTGTCTTTCTAAGTCACTGCAGTCTTCATTTTAAGCATCTGTTTTTCCTTCTTGGCTGGAAAGATATTTTATGACTTGAGCGTTAATACATAATCTTACTGGTTGGAGTAACTGAAGGCTGGTTAATAGACCGTAAAGTGTCATGTGGCCAGACTTATCAACAGAATGCTGTCCCCATTGTACAAATGTTGACTAATCAGACTTGCATTCATTTTTTTCCCTCTCCTGATGCAAAGATTTCTGCAGTCTAATCCAGGCCCTGTTTTTAATGGGGAGTAAATTGAGATTCTTACAATTTATTTCTGAATAACTATACACAATATTCTGTCCGTAGTCCAAGGTCATTTTCATAACCACCTACTATATACACAAGAACTAATGCTTGCAGCCGGTTTGCCTGTAATGTGGAATATGGAATCTGAAACTGGCATTCATTAGAATGTGCATTCTGTATTAAAAATAGCTCTTGTCACCTGCTTTGTTTTCCACAGAGACTTTCATTTGCCTCTCTTTCTTTATGCTTCAGTCCAGCAAATTGAAATCTTCACCCTGCATGGTGTAGCCAGAGGCAGATTACTTCCTTCATATTTGTCCTCCCAGATTCTAGAGCAGCAGAGTCAAACTTGATTTCATTGAGAGCCGCATCAGACTTGTGTTTGACCTGGGGTGGGTGTGGCAGAGTGGGCATGGCCAGCTCGACATCACTTGTATCAGGGGCACCTGTAGTGGCTAAGTGCTAAGGCAGGACTTTCCTCAGACCCTCCTTCACTCTCATTATAACCAACCTACCTTCCTTTCCTTCCTTCCTTCCTTCCTTCCTTCCTTCCTTCCTTCCTTCCTTCTGTTCTTTTTCCTTTCCTCTTCATTCTCCTTTCTTCTTCCTTCTCCTCTTTCCTTATCTTTCCTTCCTTGTTTTCTTCCCATCTTTTCTTCTCTGTGCACAGCTCCCATGAGCTCCATTTTCGTTGGCAGAGGGCTGCAGGAGACCGTTGCTGCCAGAAACAGAGCCTGGGAGGCCTGGGTGGCAGAGGCCTGGTCCTTTGCTGTTTCCAGGGGGGCCCTGAGGACCAGATCTAAGCACCCCGTGGGCCAGATCTACGCACCCCGCGGGCCAGGTTTGGCCGTCGGCCTTGAGTTTGACACCCCTGTTCTCTTCAGAAAGCCAAAAATGACATCAGGCTTTATTACATTATACACACATAAAATTATTTTCTGGTGGATGTTCATTTTATTTGCATTGCTTCCTTATCGATGTGTCAACTCATAAAATATTTCTTTGGTCTTTTTAGAGTTGCCAACAGAAATGGTGGGTGTAGTGGGCAGCTTGCATTCCATAAATGTTTTCAAAGACAGTAAATAAGTGGGACTGAAGTTTCTGCCACGCAAAATTCTAACTGGAGAGCATGATTGATGACTCTTAGCTATAGATGTGTCCCATTGGAGAATATGAATTATGATACACCCAGGGGGTGGGGGGAAAACGAAGGTTAAGGGTGACAGTGAATGATGTGTCTCAGAGTCGGCTATACCTAGGCAATGCCGGACATGTTAACTTCCAATAAAACCTTTGAAGTTTTGGAAGTTTGGCTCAAGACTCATGATTTAATTGAGGTCACTGCCAGAATCCTGACACTATGGAGATTCTCAGTCATTCAGGTCATGGTTGTCCCAAAGGTGCTTTTTTCCAAGAGGCAACTGGACTTTCTTGTTTTACTTTGAAGACTTTTTGCTTCTCATCCAAGAAGCCTGTTGGGTGAGAAGCGAAACATATTCAAAGCAAAACAAGGAAATCCGGTTGCCTATTGGGAAAAAAAAGCACCTTTGGACTTCCTTTGTTTTTTTTTTCTTAAAGATGTTTTTCTTCTCAATCAGCCATTTAGGAAATAAAATGGATAGGTGACAGAAAGTCAATACTGTGCTTGAGATCTTTCCCCCTCCCAAAAGAACTAAATATATGAGCACACACATTTCAAATTGTTTCTCCATTTCTCTGCTCACAGGTACATCTACGTGATGGGAATCCAGGAAAGAAATGAGAAGCTGTTCTACAGGATCCTACAAGATGATATCGAACAATTAATGCCGATTGTCTATACACCAACAGTAGGCCTTGCATGTTCCCAGTATGGGCATATTTTTAGAAGACCAAAGTAAGGACAGCCTTATGATTTCTTTACCTATTTGTCACAAATGTTTCTGCTCCGTCATTCTGAAAACTCAATAACAGACCCGCTATTCCTTTTAATTTTATGTACATTATTTATTAAGCTGGTATTCCTTAGTAAAGTACTATTTGCTGACTGCAGGCAAAGAATCCCAAAGAATTGATAGTGACATTAAAAATTTCCCTTTCTCTTGTCTTATTATTATTCTTTTCTTATTCTTCACACATGTTTTGTTTCCACTCAGAATCCATTTTCTATTTTCTACCTTCCAGGGAGTTGTTAACTCGGGGCTATATATTTTTTTATTTATTTTATTTATTTAGTTTGTCAAGCCTGTATGAGAAAAACAAGTATAAGTATGAATATAACTTATAAACATATAAGTATAAAAGGTATAATAATAAATGAGTATGAATAAATGGTTAAATGGAAACAGTGGGACGGGCGGTAAGCACGCTGGTGCGCTTATGCACACTCCCTTACAGACAGACCTCTTAGGAATGGAGTGAGGTCCACGGTAAAAGGTTAAAGTTTTGAGGTTAAAGTTTTGAGGGTTTGAGGATGTAACAACAGAGTCGGGTAGTGAGTTCCAGGCATTGACCTCTCTGTTGCTGAAGTCGTATTTTTTTTCAATCGAGCTTGGAGCAGTTTACTTTGAGTTTGTATCTATTGTTTGCCTGAGTGTTATTGTGGTTGAAGCTGAAGTAGTCATTGACAGGTAGGACATTGTAGCAGACAATTTTGTGTACTAAGCGTAGGTCAGACCATAGGCGGCATAGTTCTAAGTTGTCTAGGTCCAAAATTTGAAGCCTGGTGCCATAAGGTGTTCTATTGTGAGCTGAGGAGTGGAGTCAGAAGTGGTATTCAACAGGTTCTGACCAGTTCTGGAGAACTGGTAACGGAAATGTTGAGTAGTTTGGAGAACCGGCAAATACCGCTTCTGAATGGCCCCGCCCCCATCTGTTCTCTGCCTCCCGAGTCCCAGCTGATCAGCTGGGTCTTCTTTTGTTGCTCTGCCAAGGAGAATGGAGCTGGAAAGCAGGTTAATGGGGTGGGGAGGAATGCGATTTTGCAGTATCCTTCCTCTAGGAGTGGGGAGGGAATGGGGATTTTGCAATATCCTCCTGCCATGCCCACCAAGCTTACGCCCACAGAATCAGTAGAAAATTTTTTAGAATTCCACCACTGTGAGTGGACTACTCTTCTCATGATATACCTCTGGAGTTGCTCAATTGTATTAATGTCCGTTACACAGTGTGGATTCCAGGCAGATGAACTCTATACGAGAATTGGCCTGGTGAGGGTTTTGTGTGCCCTGGTTTGCAGTTCGGTGTTATGGAGAAGAAGCTTCGAAAAATTAGGTTAACGATTCTTAATGACTTTTTGGCAGTGCTATTACAGTGAGCTCTGGGGCTTAGTTAATTTGAGATAAGTACTCCTAGCTCCTCGACAGAGTGAGGGTGGTCGACATGGTCATATCCACCCAGTTTGTATTTAGTGTTCTGATTTTTGTTGCCAATGTGTAAGCCAGAATATTTGTAGTTTGAGATTTGAAGTTGCCAATTGTTCAACTATTCTGACACATAGTCAGGGTTGCTTTGTAAGGCAGCAGTATTGTCAGTGATGTTAAATAGTTTTACGTTATCAGCAGAGAGGATGCAGTTTCTTTTAACATGATCGCAAAGGTCATTTATGTAAATTAGAAAGAGAGAGGGTCCTATAACCTTCTAAATAAAATTACTCATATTTATGACAGTTGCAATGTCCCAGGGTCATGTGATTCCCTTTTGCGACCTTCTGACGAGCAGTGGGGAAGCCAGATTCACTTAAAAACCCGTGTTACTAAATTTAATCACTGCAATTTGTTAACAGCTTAACAAATGTGACAGGAAAAGTCATAAAATGGAGCAAATTTCTCTTAACCAAATTTCTCACTTAGCAACAGAAGTTTTGGGCTCAATTGTGGCCATAAGTTGAGGGCTACCTGTATGGGCCTTTCTTTAATCAAAGGAGTCAGTTTGTCCATCTTGGCAAGTTCTGTGAATTTCACAGACCATGGGGGGGAGGGGTTGGGGGCAAGCTGAATCTTCCCACCTTCCGGTCAAGTATTTTGAATCTTCCTCCTTCCCAAATTGTACTTATTCATTATTATTAGTTATTCAGAAACATTTTTTTCCTGCTTCATTTCACAAAACTAAGTAGATGTGAATGTTAAAATCAGATAAATGTTGCTTTTACAGATTCTGTAAGCTCTGAATAGTGATATTGTTATAGTTAGCCGGTAGCAGGTGTGGACAGCTGAGGAGAACGAAGACTCAGATGAGGGGCTAGGGCCATTAGGGAGTGGACTGCTACCTTCAGAGATTGTGGGGGCTGGCAGCAGTGATGAGGAGGTTCCTGAGGAGCCTGTGCCAAGTGTGCATGCGCGCAGGATTGCTCGTAGGAAAGAGCAGTTACAACAGCATGGGAGACTCGGGAGTAAGGCTGCAAGGTAACGGCCCCTCCTTCAAGAAGATAAAAGCCAGCTGTGAAACTAACCTTCTTTGCAGAAGACAAACACTTTTTGAAACTACAGCCTTGTGGTCATTCCGGTATCCCGAGTTTGCATTTGAACATTTTTATATTGCAAATTAATATAATTTGCAATAGTTTGGCAAGGCAGTTTGGCAAGGCTTGTGCAAGGCAGTTTGGCAAGGCTTCGAACAGTTTGGCAAGGCTTGTGCTTATCACAGCTAATTATTTTGTAAAAGCATTACAAGGTTTCTGCTCTTTTTGAGTTGTGTTTGATTTGTCAGAAAAGGACGTGGGTCAGAACAGATATAGACTTCAAGGACTATCTTAGTTTCATCAGTTTTTTTTCTAAAAGTGTCATATTCAACTTTTTGAAATGAATAAGAAGGAGAATGTATGCCAGGCTGACTCTTGCATTTCTGCCTTGATGTCTTTGCAGAGGACTGTACATTGCCATAACAGATAAAGGCCACATCCGATCTGTGGTAAACAACTGGCCAGAGAATGATGTGAAGGTACTGACGGTGTTTTCTTCTTTCATCTCGACTTTCTATAGTACCAGATAGACTTCCTTGAGTGCAGCTAACAAATAGATAGGGGATATGCTCGCAAGGTAAACTATGAATTCTTTGTCATGTTGTCTTTCCTTTTTCATGTGATCTGATGCAGTTCCCTATCCACTTTTGTGTCCTTCAAGGCTGTTGTCGTCACAGATGGAGAACGTATCTTGGGCCTTGGGGATCTGGGGGTATATGGAATGGGAATCCCAGTTGGCAAACTGTGTTTATACACTGCCTGTGCTGGAATAAGACCTGACAAGTGCCTTCCTGTATGTATTGATGTTGGAACTGACAATCAGGTAAGTTGTTACGTTTTCTACAGCCATGAGATACCAGTTGCTTGTCGGTGGTATTCATTGGTGGGGTGAGATCAGGGATGGGATTCAAAAATCCCAGCAACTGTTTCTCTGCCTGATTGCTAGATGGGCGTGGCCATGGTGGGTGTGGCCTACTGGACCTTCCGGGAGGGCTATTTTTTGCCTTTCCCAGAGTCCGGAGGTTTCCCTTGGGCCTCTGGGAGGGCTAAAATGGCATCCTCCGGAAGCTGGAAACAGGTGTGTTTCTGGAATTCCAGAACTTCCAGTTTGGCCCATTTTTTGCCCTCCCAGAGCTTCTGCACGGCCCTGGCACTTACTTGAATCCAAAACGGGCCACATGGAGACTCCTAAGAGGGATGGTGTGGAGTGGGCGAGGCCAGCCAGTCGGTTCAACTGGTTTGGCAAACCAGATGTAAATTTAACATCTGGTTTTCCCGAACCAGTCCAAACTGGTAAAATCCCACCCCTGAGTGAGCCGCCACAGAGTGGTAGTTTGGCAAGATGACCTGAAGGTTCCTTCCAACTCTTGCTACTACAGGTAGTCTTCGACTTACAAGCATTCATTTAGTGACCAAATGGCATTGAAAACAGTGACTTTGAACCATTTTTCATAGTTATGACCTTTCAGGACCCCCTTAGTCACATGATCAGAATTCAGATGCTTGCCAACTGACTCATATTTATGATGGTTGCTGTGTCCCAAAGTCATGTGATCACCATTTGCAAACTTCTGACAAGCAAAGTCAATGGGGAATCCAGATTCACTTTAACAACCATGTTACTAACTTTATCAATTTCAGTGATTCACTTCACAACTGTGGCAAGAAAGGTCGTAAAATGGGGCAAAACTCACTTAACAAATGTTGAACTCACTCAACAACAGAAATGTTGGGCTCAATTGTGGTCGTAAGTCGAGGGCTACCTGTATTTTTGATAGATTTACTAAGTTTTAAAAATTCCACTACAAGTAATCCTTAACTTACGACCCTTTGTTTAACAATGGTCCAAAGGTATGATGGCCTCAAAAAAATGATTTACAACCCATCCTCGAAGTTACCACGTTGTATCACCCACTTGGTCACATGATCACAATTCAAGGGTTTGCAACACCCCAGGGTCACAGGATCACAATTGTGACTTTCCCAGCAGGTTTCCAAGAAACAAAATCAATTGGGGGAATATTGTGGCCTGTTGGCTGCCGGCCCCTCCAGCAGCCAAATCAGATGAGCAAGCAGCATGGGAGTCAGGACAACCTGAGAGTTCTGAGGGGAAGAAGGAATGTAGCTGGTAGAGAGAGAGAAAGAGGTGTCTTTCAGCTCTCATATGGAGAGTCAACAGCCCTCAGGTCTGGAGGTGGCTGATGAAGAAGAGGAGGAACAGCTCTGTCCAGTGCCTGACACGCGGATATTCAGAATGCAGAGAGGAGAGCAGTGGAAACCTATGGGCTGGTCCTTGGGATGGAAGAGCTGCTATTGCTAGTGAAGCCCCACCCTGGCTCTGGGGATAAAAGGCAGGGGAAGGAGATGAATAAGTGTGGCAGACAACTATTCATCTCCCTGCTGGACAGACTTGGTAGCCTGCAGTGAGAAAGAGAGAAACTTTTTGCCGGGGTTGTTGGTGTTCATAATAAAGGGAACATTTATTTAACTATAGAGAGTTTTGGGGAGCCAGGTCAGAATAGGGAATCAGATTTGCTTAACGATTGCATGATTTACTTAACAGCCACATGATTCGCTTAACAGCCTCAGTGATTCTTTTAATAACCTCAGTAAAAATAATGTAAAACCAGGTCTGATCAGGCGATGACTCCCTTCATGACCACTTAGCACTTCGCTTAGCAACCAGAATTCCTGCCTCAGTTGTGCTCGTATAGTCAAGGACTTTCTGTGCAAGGAAAGGCTTCTCAGTGTGTCCTGCAAATATCCGTGTTTCCTAGGAGCGGCAGAATATAATTCAGTGTTGGAGATACGTTTGGTGACTTTGCTTTGGTTTTTTTTTTTCCTGTTTTCCTAGGCACTTTTGGAAGACCCATTTTATATGGGATTGTATCAGAAACGAGACCGCTCTCAGGTTTATGATGAACTAATCGATGAATTCATGGAAGCCATTGTAGGCAGGTATAAATCCTGAGCCTTATTCCCTTGCAAGCATGGAAAGAGTTTGTGCATGTCAACAAGACAGCCTTTTCTGTATGTCCAAGAAGACTTCAGTGGGTCAGAGAGGATCTGTTTAGCAAAGATGAGATTGATGGCTGGCATCCCATCAGATGAATATGGTCACAAACTCCTATTTTGTGGGCCAGAGGGCTTTTGTTTTTTTTAACTACACAGCTGAAATTTAGCAGTGGGTTAGAGTTTGGGTTAGGGTTGGGGAAAGAGTTAGGGAAAGGGTTAGAGTTAGTAAGTGTTAGGGAGAGAAAGGACTAAAGTTAGAGTAAGGGTTAGAGTTAGAATAAGAATTAGGGTGAAAGTTAGGGTTAGAGTAAAGGTTAGAGTAAGGGTTAGGGTTAGGGAAAGGATTAGAGTTAGGGTTAGGGTGAGAGTTAAGGTTAGAGTTAGGACTTAGGGTTAGGGAAAGAGAGTTAGGGTAAGAGAGTAAGGGTTAGGGTTAGAATAAGGGTTAGGGAAAGAGAGTTAGGGTAAGGATTAGAGTAAGAGTTAGGGTTAGAGTTACAGTAAGGGTAAGAGTAAGGGTTAGGGAAAGGGTAAGTTACAGAGGTGTGCAGAATCTTCATGGATGTCTAGAATGCTTTGCTGTTCATTTGATAGTTCTACCTGTGCCTTCCAGGTATGGGCAAAACACCCTCATTCAGTTTGAAGACTTTGGCAACCATAATGCCTTCCGCTTTTTGAGGAAATACCGAGAAAAATATTGTACTTTCAATGATGACATACAAGGTGAGTGATCAATCCTAGCCTTTCAACATATTCCCCATGTGCCTCTTTGGGCTCTGGGTTTGTTTGTTTGTTTGTTTGTTTTGCTTCTATGTGGATCCTTTTTTCCCCTGAGAAATTGTGTGTTCTTTCTTAGGGACTGCGGCAGTTGCTTTGGCTGGATTATTGGCAGCACAGAAAGTCATCGCAAAACCCCTTACTGAGCACCGTATCCTTTTCCTTGGAGCAGGAGAAGTGAGTTGTGTGCTTGTTTGCATTAAGACTGCTGCAATAAATTTGGGTCTTTGTGGTTTGCATTTAGTTGTCAAATATTAACAGTTGTTGAACCAATCAGAGCATTCTATACTGAGGATAGGTTACAGCTAGACGTCTGCAATGCCCTCTGTGCAAGGCTTATCCTTGAAGAGAGTTTAGGCCCTGTCACACTGCCCAACGGATGCAAAACGGACACAACGGACGAGCAAAATGTTCCATCCGTTGTTATCCGTTCTCAGAAGGGGCAAAAATTTGCATAACCGGAGCGGATAACACAGACGGGGGGAGGACGCAGGGCAGATGGAAAGCGGATGCGGAATGGAAGCCCAGCGGATGGAAGCGGATGGGAGCAGATGGCACATCCGCAAGGCTTCCGGGGGACCTCAGCAAAACGGACGCGGAACGGATACAGCGGATGCACAGCGGATGCACAGCGGATGAAGCGGATGCACAGCGGAAGCCTAGCGGATGCACAGCAGAAGCCTAGCGGATGCCGAGCGTTAATTGTGCATGCGGGGAGGATGCATTGCATCAGCCCCGCGGATATAACGGAAGCAGCTCGGAAGCAGGTCACCATTCAGAGGAAAGACCTGCTTCCAGACACATCGACTGCCTTGCCTGTCCTGCCTGCATGTCTGCCTGTAAGCCTTCCTGCCAGCCTTGGTGCCTGCCTGCCAGCCTTGGTGCCTGCCTCCCTGCAAGCCTTCCTGCCAGCCTTGGTTCCTGCCAGCCTCCCTGCCAGCCAGCAACCCCACAACCATGCTGAAGCACAGCAAGCCTCAGCCATCTGCTGCCAGCCCTTGCAAGAGGGACAGGGCTACCATCCCGCCCCCTGGCCCTCACTCTGGTTCTGCTGGGGCTTCTGCAGCACGGGCTCACTCTTCTGGGGCTGGGGCTTCTGCTGCTTCTGCTTTTGGAGGAGCTGATGACAAGCACTCCAGCACCAGCCACCTCCACAGCACCTGCACCCTTCATCCCTGAGACTGAGCGACCAAGAGGAATGCCAGAGACTCATTTTTGTCTTATAGCTTGTTGTTAATAAACTCTATTTTTGATTCACACACTTGCTTCATTTCTTTTTTTTAATAAAGTCTTGCTGGAAACTTTTAGAAATGGTTTAAGCCTTTGCATGCTTGTGGGATGGGTTAAGATAGCAGTGGGATGGGTTGAGATAGCTGTGGAATGGGCAGGGATACCTTTGGAATGGGTAATAGCTGTGGGATAGATAAACCTCCAGTGCAAGTATAGTGGGACTGTATGGTCCACCCTCCCAGGTGCCACACCTATGGCCCTTTAATAATCAATAACAATGTAATCATTGATCCACACATTTCAATATAAACACAACTCTTTATTAAATTCCCTGTTCATTGTCGGGCCACTCAACATACATGGCACAATCTCATCAGTGTGATGAGACAGGCTGAAGGAAGCATCCATTAATCATCTATCATCCTGTCTTGCCACTCCACTGCTCCAGCTGGGGAGTTGCACCAGTGTTTCAGGAGGTTGCGCTGCTTCTTCCCTTCATGTGAGGCTCTGTTGGAGCCTTGCACATCCTCAGTGTCTATCAGGTTTCGCCCTTGCCTCCATTCCCCAGGCTCCATGTCCCCATTGCCTTGTTGGAGGTCCACGAGCTTGTTCTGCAACACTGGGTAGCGGGTGCGCATGAGATTGTGCAGGATGCAGCAAGCTTCCATGATCCTCCTCATGGTCTCTGGGCGATGCATGGTGGTGAGAAGTACCTGGAACCTGTTGGCCAGGATGCCAAAGGCGTTCTCCACCACCCGCCTTGCCCTGAACAGCCTGTAGTTGAAGATCCTCTCTTCACAGGCGAGGAGTCTGGAAGTGTAGGGCTTCATGAGGTAGGTTGTGAGGGAGAAGGCGTCATCCCCCATGATGAAGTAGGGCACATCTTGTGTGTCGTTGGGCAAGGGGTCTGGATCTGGGAAGCCCACGATGAGGTTGCGTTCCAGCTCCTTGAGGTGACTGGCGTTGTATACCTGGGCATCTGAAGATGAGCCGTTGCCTGAAGCATCGATGTACATGAACTTGTAGTCAGCATTGACCATGGCGAAGAGGATGATGCTGAAGAAGCCCTTGTAATTGAAATAAGTGGATCCCGACTTGGCTGGAGCTTTGCAGGCCACGTGCTTCCCATCTATGGCTCCAATGGTGTGGGGGAAGTTCCACTTCTGATACCACTGCTCTGCAACTTTCTTCCATCCTTCTTCAGTGGAGGGGCACTGGAGGAGCTCCTCCTTGTATTCTTCGATGATGGCCTGCACCACTTCTCTGACCACAATGCTGATGGTGTTGTGTGGCACCCTCCAGCCGTACTGTATGCTCCTGTAGGTGGTCCCTGAGGCCAGGTGGCGCAGAGTGAGTGCCACCTTGAGTCCAGGTTCCAGGCTGGGCCGGAAGTTGGTGTTTGCCTTGGTCAACCTGGGTGTCAGCCGCTGCACAAGTTCGTCAAACATGGCTGGAGGCATCCTCATGAAGTTCTGGAATGCCCGAGTGTCTTCGTTCCTGAGCTCCACCATCAGCTTGTTGTACAGTCCGTCCTCTGCTCTTCTGGCGAACCATCTTCGTACTCAGACGCTTCTTGGCTGCCCCTTTTTCTTTCCATAGTAGAGTTCACAGAGCCTGTAGATGGCTTCGCACTGTTGCAGAAGGATGGTGGCTGCCAAAAGGACTGTGTTACGATCCATGGTGGACATGACTAGATGCTGTGGAAGAGGAAGAGGCAGATGAAGGCTGCAGAGGTCTGCAGCAGGGCTGCTGGTCTGAAAGTGAGATCCAGATGTGTTGCTCCCCCTTTTTATAGGCAGTATAGGTGTCCCTTTGCATTCTCTAGGCATCCTCTAGGCATCCTCTAGGCATCCTCTAGGCATCCTGTAGACATCCTTAATATCCGAGATAGGTCCCCTCTGCGAACGTTTTTTCCATTTTAAACGCTTTGTTTCCGCTAGGCATCCGTTCTGCATCCGTTCTCCATCCGTTCCGCTTCCTCCCTGCGTCCGAGCGGATGCGAGTTGCGCGGATGCGGAACGGATGCCTCGCGGATATAGCGGATGCAGAACGGATGCCTAGCGGATGCAGAACGGACGAATTGGATTCATTTTCCGCGCAAAAGTCTTGAGTAGCTCAAAACTTTCTGAGCGGATGAAACGTCAAACAGATGCTGGACGGATAGAGAGGAAGCAAAATGGAGGCAGTGAGTACATTGCGTTAACCAACGGATGGCAAGCTTTTTTGTCCGTTTTACATCCTCTTTGCATCCGTTGGTGCAGTGTGACAGGGGCTTTAACTTTAAAGCATGCTGGCTGGGGAATTCTGGGAGTTGAAGTCCACACCTCTTAAAGTTGTTCAAAAAACACTGCCTTAGATGGCATTGCAGGGTTGGTTACCTTTGGCTGGAGAAAAAACTCCCAAGAACAGTCTTTAAGTGGAGGAAATTCAGTCCGAAAACAAAGTACATATAAACTTAAATAAAATCCACACAAACTACGCTGCAGCAATTGACAGGGCAGGATAAGGAATTGCATACTTCAAAGCTCAACAAAACACACACAGTTGGGAAGACACCAGGAACCCAGATAAGCCTCGACAATAAAAGATAACTCATAATTTGCTTCCAACAAGTTGCTGTGTGCAACCTCCCTTTTTAAACACTATGTTCCCAGCTGCAGCTAATGAAAGGAATCAGGGCCCTTTCCTCCCCCATAAGCCACGCAACTCATGTTGCTCCCTTCGTTCCTGCATGCCCTAGGATGAAGAGGGGGTGGGCCTGGGTCTTCCTCCAAACTCCCTCTCCCTTGCTCTACCTCTCCCCTGCTCTGCCCAGCTGGACTGTGCCCTTCCCCAGTTTCTTCCACAGCCAACGGAGCCACACTCCCATCCCTGTCAGCTACTCGGCCTCCCCCTCGGAATCAGATTCCAACAGGGGCATGACAAAAGCATTTCAAGATGTACCATTTTAAATAACTTATCATATTATTTTATCCAGCTTTTTGAACAGTAGAGGTGGTCCTTGCTCAATGACCAGGTCACTTAGTGACTGTTCAAAATTTGGGTGGCTGCCCCCCTCCCCCATAATCACATGACAGTATTTTGGGTGTTTAGCAACTGGTTTGCATTTACAACCATTTGCTGTGTCCTGTAGTCACACACCTGCAGTTTTCAGTGTTTTTTTTTTTTTTGCTGGATTTACCTGCTCAAGTGTCCACATTACAGCATGCTGAGCAGCCCAGACAGCTGAGCAGAGCTGCGCGTGGGTGTGCAGCAGTTGAAAAAGCCCTTTTTTCCTGCTTTTTCAACCGCAGCTGTGCCGCGCAAAGCAGCTGAGCTTGAAAAAGCAGGAAATAAAGGACAGGCAAGAGCCCGGGTGGGCCAAAACAGCAGTAGACACAGAACCGGTTCTGTGTCTGCTGCTCTTCAGAGATACCAATTTTACAGAGCTGGACAGAACCGGTAGAATCCCACCCCTGGCGCCATCGCCCAAGCCCAGCTCCATCGCTTTTCTCTGTTGCATTTTTTGCACTTGCCTTTGCACGCATTCTGCCTTTGTTGCAGTACATTTGCTGTTGCTGCCTCCATGGCCTGCCTGCTGCCCTCACAGTGCCTTGCTCACCACAGTGAAATTTCGTGCATTTCACAATGAGGGAGATGGGGTCCCCTCCTCCTGGAGACCATTACGATGCCCGTTTCCTGCAGAGCTGCCGGTGTTGTGATGATGGCCCGCCTCCCTACCTCCCAGATGGCCTTCGGTGCGCTGCTCCTGTGTTCGTTGGCCTCCAAACATCAGATTCCCACTACCTGGCACCAGTTCACGGGTTCCTTCCTTCCCCAGAGGGAGAGAAAGAGAAAGAGAGAGAGAGAAACAGAAAGGCAGAGAAATAGCGAAAGGGAGGGAAAGAAAGAGAAAGGGGGAAGAGAGAGAGAGGGAGAGAGGGAGGAAAAGAGAGAGAAAGAAAGGGAGGGAACCAGAGGGAGAGAAAGAGAGAGACAGGAGAGGGAAAGAAATTATATTACAAAAGTTTTTTTATTGTTGCGAAACAATAAAATAGTTCAAAATATTTTACATTCTAAATATTTCAAAAGCACAAAAAAATGAAGGGGCATTAAAGTGCATTCATCACGTTTTTCTTAGAACCATTAGCTGAACTCTGCCTTGTTTATCATTATTTTAGGTAATAAAACCTCAGTATTCAGGTTAAATTACCCTGTTGGCACTTTGCAATCAATAAGTGGAGTTGCAGTTTGGGTATTTGGTCTCTAAAAGGTTCGCCATCACTGGCGTATAAAAACCATCAGAGAGATATGCCAAGTGTTTTGTTTTTTTTTTCTTTCCAGTTTCCTCTGGAAACTGAATTCTAAACTTCTTTATTGTTGCCAACCCAGCTCTGCCAAACCATGCTTTTCCTACTCTTTGTCTCCTCCATCAGGCTGCTCTTGGTATTGCAAATCTCATCGTCATGGCTATGGTGGAAAATGGCCTTTCTACAGAAGAAGCTTACAATAAAATTTGGATGTTTGATAAAGACGGCTTATTGATAAAGGTACAGTGCCCATGAGTTTGAAAAGACCCAATGCAATGTTAGATCCATCTTGGTTTAGGTTTTCCAAGCAGTTGTTCTTTATTTTGTCATCTTCTAGGGCCGGGCGGAAAAGATTGATGTTAACCAGGAGCCCTTTACTCATCCAGCTCCAGGGAACATACCAAAATCTTTCTTGGATGCAGTGAGGGTTCTTCAGCCTTCGGCCATTATTGGTGAGAATTTCAGACAATTCCTAAATTAGTCAACTTTTTTTGCTGCTACTTCTACCACATTGCTGAGATTGGAATTTCCAAATGTCTGAAGCAATGTTTTTCAAACTTGGCAAGTTTAAGATGTCTGGACTTTAATTCCCAGAATCCCCCAGCCAACACGGCTGACTAGGGAATTCTGGGAGTTGAAGTCCACCCAAGTCTAGTTGAAGTCCTGGCTAGGGAATTCTAGGAATTGATGTCCACACATCATAAACTTGTCAAGTTTGAAAAACACTGGTCTAGAGCCTTGCTGGCTGTAGAAAAATTGAGTTCTTTTCACTTTATTCTTTCTTTTTCCACTAGTCGTAGAACAAGTAGGAACTTGCACACAATTCAGGGAATGTGTGTTGCTTCATTGCAAAATGTTCCTGCAGTAGCCACACTCTGTCCAAATTTCTCAAAACTGCAGGACCCCAGAAATTGTCACGCTGTTAGGAAGGCTCCTGCCCCACCTGCCTAAGAAATATTTGGAGTATTTTCTTTGAGCCATGGTCTTATTTACACTTTCAGGAGTTGCCGGGGCTGGGCGGCTGTTTTCTCACGATATCATCAAAGCGATGGCCGACATTAATCAGAGACCCATCATCTTTGCATTGAGTAACCCTACTACGAAAGCAGAATGTACAGCTGAGGAGGCATACACACTAACAGAGGTAAGCTAACATTCTTATATTAACAAATTAACAGAGTTGGAAGGGACCTTGTAGGTCACCTAGTCTAACCCCCTGCCCAAGCAGGAGACCCTACAGCATTTCTGACAGATGGCAGTCCAGACTCTTCTTGAAAGCCTCCAGGGATGAAGCTCCCACAACTTCTGAAGGCAACTTCTGTTCCGTTGGTTGATTGATCTCAGAAAATTCCTCCTTATTTCCAGGTTGAATCTCTCCTTGTTCAGTTTCCATCCATTATTCCTTGTCTGGCCTTCGGGTGCTTTGGAAAATAGCTTGACCCCTTCCTCTTCTCTGTGGCAGCCTCTGAGATATTGGAAGACTGCTATCATGTCTTCTCTGGTCCTTCTCTTCTCTAGACTAGCCATGCCCAGTTACTGTAACCATTCATTGTATATTTCACCCTCCAGTCCCCTAATCATCCTGGTTGCTCTTCTCTGTACTTTTTCTAGAGTCTCAACATCTTTTTTGTTGTGTGGTGACCAAAACTGGACGCAGTACTTTAGGTGTAGTCTTACTAAGGCTTTATAGAGTAGCATTAACACCTCCCTTGATTTTAATTGTATCCTTCTGTTCATGTAACTTAGGATTGCATTGACTTTTTTGGCTGTCACTGTACACTTTTGGCTGATATTTAATCGGTTGTCCACTAAAACTCCAAGGTCCCTCTCATAGTTACTGCTATTAAACCTGGTTTTACCCAGTCTGTATGAGTTCTGAACAAACAAGCATGATGTTTCTTCTCCTGGGCTTCGCAGCTTGGCTCACTTGTTGGAGCTGCTTCCTTCAAAGTCCTTTCTGTGATGGAATTGCTCTCTTCATAATGATCTGGGGAGAGCTCATGATACGGATACCCTGTTTTCCTGAAAATACGACCTACCCTGAAAGTAAGTCCTAGCTTGATTTTTTGCATGTGTGTCCAATATAAGCCCTACCCTCCAAAATAAGCCCTAATTAAGATCCCGGCCACTCAAGCGCACAGGTAAAAATTAAGCTAGGCGGGGGTGTGTGGAGCTGCCCTACTACTTACCTTTGGACAGTTGAAGCCAGGCCTCACACACCCCGACACCTGCCATACTGGCCCATTTCTTCTGCAGCTGACAAGGCTGGCAAGGCTTTCCTGAAGGCCTCTGTAGGTGATAAGAAAGCTCTGGATCGATCCATAGCTCTGTTATCGGCTCCAGAGGCCTTCAGGAAAGCCTTGCCAACGGCAGAAGAAGAAATTCCTGAAGGCCTCTGACAGCGAAAAGGAGGCCGGGTGTGTGCAATTGAGTCTTAGTCAGTGGATGACATCCCCCGAAAATAAAACCTAGTGACTTTTTGGGTGGCAAAAAAAAAAAAATCCATATAAAATAGGGTTTTATTTTGGGGGAAACATGGTAGTCCTTGACCTATGACTACAGTTGTGTACAGATTTATGGTTTGTAAGTTGTGTGAGTTATAAAGCGGATCATGTGACCGTGCTTGATTTTAATGATTTTTTTTTTTCCTTTTTGCAGTTGTTTAGTGAATCCATTGCCCGCAGTGGGCACTTTTATTTTTCTTTTGCCAGAAATGAGAAGTGAAATCCTGTTTCTGACAAAAATAAATAATAAAGCTGGTCAAAATGTGGCTGCAGGACGCCTCAACCCTGCTAGACTTCCGTAAGACCCTAAAGACCTGGTTCCGGAAGTACTTTGATTCGTCTTTCTGTTTGACAGGGGCGTTGCCTCTTTGCGAGCGGCAGTCCATTTGGGCCTGTGAAGCTGAGTGACGGCCGGTCCTTCATACCGGGCCAGGGAAACAATGCCTACATATTTCCAGGTAAAGCTTGGGAGTTCCTGCCTCGTTGATTTGGTTTTTTCTCTTCAAATTGGTGAAAAGTAGTGCAGATGCGAAGCACTCCCAGAAGAACGAGCTCTGCTTGAGGGTAAGGTTACATGAAGGGAATCTTGTAAGTCCCAAGGCAAGGCTTTATGGACCAGGGCTGAGATGCTTGCCATTCCCGTGTTCCTTCTGCTGCCTAAGCTGCATCGGATCTGACTGTTACCCTACGTGTCTCCCAAGGTCATTCCCACATACCATTAGATCCTCACTGCTTTGCACACCACAGTTATCTTTCCACAGGGATGCCTGCCTGAAATGTTCAAGGAGTTCAGCTCTGGGAAATCTTCCTTCCTTCCTTCCCTCCCTCCCTCCCTTCTTCATCCCCTTCCTTCTGTCCTTTTCTCCCTCCCT
>BLBF01000010.1:6128380-6150680 GCA_015471245.1 Laticauda colubrina
CCTGTCCTTCCCTCCCCCCCTCTCTCCCCTTCCTTCCTTCCTCTCTTTCTCCCTTTCTCCATCCCTCCCTGTCCTTCTCCCTCTCTCCTTCCTTCCTTCCTTCCTTCCTCTCTTTCTCCCTCCCTCTTCTGTCCTTCCTTCCCCCTCCCTCCCTTCTCCCTCCTCTTTCTTCCTCCCTTCCTCCCCTTTCTTTCTTTCTTTCTTTCTTTCTTTCTTTTTCTTCCCTTCCTTCCCTTCCCCATAGAAATGGCTATTATCCCTGTATCTTTCATTGAATTCTATTCTGAAACAACTGCACCGCAGGCATCTTTTTTAAAAAAGAGATTTTAAAAGAATGCAGTTCAAAAGCTCTTGTGCTTATTGCAGAAAATATGCTTAATCTCACTATAGAAATTCTAGTTCCTGTGGCTTGCAAATGTTATGATACTCCATTTGTATTTCATATAACAGATACTAAGATGAATTGCTTTCTGTTTTAATACACTTTCTGCAATGGATCAGCCAATCTGACAATGTGTGATTCAATCCAAAATAAAATTTAGCATGGAGTCATGTAGAGCAAATAACAAATGCATTGTCACACTCACGCAATACAAGCCCCACCTATTTTTGTATATGTTGTGACATCATATACACACAAAAGAGGGGGAGCTTGAATTGGAAGGGCACATTACTGCTTTTGATCATCTAGATTTGGCTCTCAGATCAATTGGCTGGAAAGAGCTAATGAGGGTACTACTCATTAGCTCCTGCAGAATCGGATAGCTCCACACATTTCTTTTACTGTAAGTTTCTGTCAAATATAACCCTGATGTGGCCCTCAATTAAATCGAGTTTGACACCCCTGGATTAGACTGATCTCTGTGGTAGGTAGTGCTGCATTATAGCAGCTTGGAATTTGATCCTGCAGGGGAGCTCTTCCCTGCCAGACACCAGGGGGATCCCCTTTCATTTTAGGTATCGTTCTTATGTTCCTGTCGTTGTTTTGCTGCACCCCGGTTTTCTAACAGTTTTTACTCCATGAAAACTTTGCATGATCCATAGAAAAATGATTGTTATCATTTAGAATCCTCTGTGTGTTGCAGGTGTGGCTCTTGCTGTAGTCCTGAGTAGCGTCCGGCACATCAGTGACAATGTTTTTTTGGAAGCCGCAAAGGTAAATGAAACAGGTTGGTTGGGCTCCTGAGAACATCATCTTCTTCCTTCCTTCCTTCCTTCCTTCCTTCCTTCCTTCCTTCCTTCCTTCCTTCCTTCCTTCCTTCCTTCCTTCCTTCCTTCCTTCCTTCCTTCCTCTCATTCATATTTTTATCTTGCTCTTATTACTTGATAAGTAACCAGGGGTGGGCTGCTTGAGGGTTCGCAGCAGTTAGGGAGAGTCCCTAACTAAGATTCTGCACAGTTCAGAGAAAAATCCCACTCCTGACTGGCTCTGTCCACCCCACCCTGGCCCTCCCAGGAGTCCCCACTTTGCCCATTTTGAATGCAGGTAAGTGCAGGACATGCGCAAAGGCTTGGGGAGGGCAAAAAACGGTCCTCCCGGACGTTTCCAGCTTCCAGAGAGCCTCCAAAGCCCAGGGAGGCCATTTTTGCCGTAAAGGTTGGCTCAGGCAGCCTTCCATCCTTCCACGGTGGGTAAAAATGCAGATCCAGACTCTTGGGGGCAATAGGCTGACTTTGTAAAATTGCTTAGAGAGGGCTGTAAAAGCACTGTGAAGCGGTATATAAGTCTAAATGCTAATGCTGTCATTATCCCTCCTTCTCTGGAGGTGCAGTGGTTATAAGGCTGACTCACTGCTCACGATCAGGAGTTTGATCCTGACTAAGTTGACTCAGCCTTCCATCCTTCTGAGGTGGGTAAAATGAGCACCCAGATTGTCGGGGGCAACAGGCTGACTCTGTAGACTGCTTAGAGAGGGCTGTAAAAGCACTGCGAAGCAGTATATAAGTCTAAGTGCGATTGCTATTGCTATAGGGCCAGGGTGGGAGGTCTATTCCTGGATAAAATGCCTTATTTTTCTCCTCCTTCCCTTTTTTTGTGCGTGTGTTTGTGTGTTAAAAGACATTAACCCAGCAGCTGAGTGAGGAAGAGCTGGCAGAGGGAAGACTTTACCCCGCACTTTCCAACATCAGAGAAGTCTCCATTAACATAGCTATAAGGGTAAGAACCCATTAAAAAAAAAAACAACAACCAAGAAATGGAGATAGTCCTCAACACGTGACCACAAATGAGTCCTAAATGTCTGTTGCTAAGCAGGGCTGTCGCTAAGTGAGTTCTGCCCCATTTTGCGACCTTTCTTGCCACAGTTCTTAAGTGAATCACTGCTGTTCTTAAGTTAGTAAAACGGTTGTTAAGAAAAATCTGGCCTCCCCATTCAGTGAAAAAAAGGACTTGGGACCGTTTTTCACACTTAGCATCCCCATAACATTGTTTACCCTAACTGGTTTAGGTGAAATAATAACTATGAATCATAGTTATGTATGTTAAAGTGTCTGTAGCTTTAACTGTGGAAAAGTAATTAAGGGAGTGGTTATGAAAACAATATAAAAGTAGCAAGTCTACAGCTTGCTCACTCTGGCTTTGATGATCCCTGATTACTGCTTGGAATCAAGACTGCATTGCTCGAACGGGAGAGACAACAAAGGACTGATTTGTAAGTGAACTGACATAAGATATTCTACATGGACTTTGCTACCTGAATATCCCTGAATGGACTGACTACTTGATATATGACTATTGAACTGTTATTTGACTATGCCATAAACTTATACTGGAATAAACTATATTCTTGATAGCACAAGCGTATCTGTTATTTTTACTGTATGTTAATAAACATACAAGCTTAGCTCACTCATTTATCTGTATGCCTATCTGACTAACGCTGCACATTCTGTTTAGCTTGTCTACCTAACCCTGGTTGGGGAACCCAGGCTTAACAGTCACGTGATCAAAATTCAGCCACTTGGCAACTGACTCATATTTATGACCGTTGAAGTGTCCCAGGGTCACACGATCCCCTCTTGCGGCCTTCTGACGAGCAATGTCAATGGGGAAGCCGTTATAAACACTTAACAGCTGTTGTTACCAACTTAACAGCGGCAGGTATTCACTGTGTCATAAAATGGAGCAAAAACTCACTGACTGTCTCGCTTAGCAACATAAATTTTGGGTTCAGTTCTGGTTGTACGCCGAGGGCTACCGGCAGGGGAGGGCTGCTGGGGGGTTCGCAGGGGTTCGGGAGAGCCCCTAGGTAAAATTCTGTGCAGTTTGGAGAACCACCACCCCCAATCCCCCTCCTGGCTGCCCCACCCCACCCCGCCCCTCCTCCTCCTAGGAGTCCCCACATGTCCCGTTTTGGATGCAGGTAAGTGGAGGGTTTGTGTGGAGGCTCAGGGAGGGCAAAAAAATGGGCCTCCCAGAAATTCAGGAAGGCCAGAAATTGGCCCGTTTCCAGCTTCCATAGAGCCTCCAGAGCCCAGGGGAGACTGTTTTTGCGCTCCCAGAGGCTCAAATAAAGCCTCCAGAGCCCAGGGAGGGCAAAAATGCTCCCCCCACCCCCATAGTGGTGCAGGAGGCTGACTAGGCCATGCCCACCATGGCCATGCCTACCCAGCAACTGGGCAGAGAACCCGTTGCTAAAATTTTGAAGCCCACCACGACTGGTAATTTAAACGTTTCCTTTGCTCTTCCGTAGGTCATGGAATATTTATATGGCAATCACATGGCGTTCCATTACCCAGAGCCAGCAGACAAAACTCAGCACACACGATCCAGAATCTGGACTTCTGAGTATGAATCCTTTCTACCAGATTTGTATGACTGGCCAGGGTCTACAACTCAGTCATCGGACACCAGGCGTGTTTGAAATTCTGCCGGGAATCCCCATCCAGAACCACACGTGAAGTAGGACCGGCAAAGACCTAAAACTTCCTTTTTGTGCTAAACCATGGAACTGGGCGCATAACCGACACTGGGTTTATTCCCTAGGTTGGACTTCCTCTCTTCTGAGGTGCATTCCTATGGACAGTTGGGTTATCAGCAGCAGAAATGAAATTTAATATATTTTCTATTCACCCCGGGAAACGAATTGAACAAATAAGAGAAAACCTTTAATTCTTTTTTAAAAAAAACTTTTGTTACTAGTCTGCTGTGTGATTAAGGTTTTTCTGTGTTGTCTCATTTGTGGCTGTGAGCTGCTTGGGTTTACACCAAATAGGTTAATTGAGAAGAAAATGTTAGTAAGTCAAGGAAAGAGATTTGGCCTAGTCTTCCTTCCTTCCTTCCTTCCTTCCTTCCTTCCTTCCTTCCTTCCTTCCCCACAGGAGAAGTATCCAGAGATGCTGTCCTCCCTTTGTAGTATTAAAAAAACACGCCAACCCCCTAAAGTCTTCATTCTGCTGGAAGCATAAATGAACGACCAAATCACTCCATCCCTTTTTATACTGGTTCGGTCTTTCTGCAACCTCGGTGGCTCCTGTGACTGCCCTACATGCTGAATTCCGTAGCATGAATTGCACGAAGCCAGGTTTACCGAAAGGAGAGGCTTCCCCTCTTCCTTACAGGGTGGATTCAAACATACAATTATGTCCTTCTTAGCTTTATGTTTTATTCCTCTCTGGGAAATATCAATCATGGTCAGCAAGATAATGCTGCCATCTCCTGCATTCTCTCTCTCTGTGTCTCTCTCTCTGTGCTGACTTGTTCTGCACTTGAATATTTTCAGCTTTGATAATGGCAACTTGCTGCATATCAATTCCCTGACATTTGTTGTACAGATGGATTATTTCACCTCTCTTTCTTTTGTCTTTTCAAGTGTTTTGATTTGATTTGTTCTTCATGCTTAAACTGTAACACTCCTGAACCTCATGATGGCTGGCTGCTTTCCTCCCAGGTCTCTGTCCCATGGATCTAATAATTGGGGGTGGGGGTGGGAATGTGTGCTTCATTGTCCCCCATCCTATATGCCCTGAACCAAGGGCCTTTAAACTTGGCCAGTTTAAGACTTGTGGACTTCAACTGCCAGAATTCCTGAGCTAAAATGACTGGAGGAGGAATTCCGGGAGTTGAAATCCACAAGTCTTAAAGCTGTTAAGTTTGAAGACCCCTGTCCTAAACCAATGTTTCTCAACCTTAAACATTTTAAGATGTGTGGACTTCTATTCCAGACTTCCCGAGCCAGCACGCCTTAAAACAGCCAAGATTGAGAAACTTTGCTTTAAACAAATCAGACATCACTCCAATTAAAAAAAATAATTCCTTTTTATCTCCAGGTAACCTTGGTTTGTGACATGCATAATATATATATGTGTGTGTGTGTGTGTGTCAAATCTGGGATCTTTTTACCATATATTTATTTATATTAGTCCGATTTCCTCACCCTGTTTCTGGGAATCTGTTAAGATATAAAAGCTGCCCTCTTGGATAAGTCAATCTTCAATTCGCTTATCCAATTAAAAAAAAACATGTCAATATTAAGAGCATCTCCCTTTCCTCCCAATTAAATTCTACCGGCTGTGCTGTCTGCTAGAGGAGGCAGTTGGATAAGACAGCACAGCGTGAAAAAGAAGTGGATAGTTTGACTTTTATTTTGTTTTATTTTATTCATCGGGGAATGCAAGAGTGCCCATTGAACGTCCCTGAGAGAAATTCCACCATTTTACTTGAAATGATAATAAAGGGAGATGGTCTCAAAATGTCACTGCTTCCCGTGATTAAATCCCTTTTCAGTCTCTGAGAAACGTCAGTTGTGTGAAAGGATTTCAATTTGTGTGTTTTTGTCATCTTCCTGCCATCATTTCACCATAATTGTAACTCTGTTTCATACGTTGTGCTTTTTAAAATAAATTCATCCTGCTATCTGAAAAAAGGACCAGTTCTTGGAGTAAGAACTGGTTCAATTTTCAGATAGCAGGATGAATTTTCATATTAATTTGGCACCAAGAACGTTCTCAGATAGGGTGGCTGAGATTGCGTCTCGATTCAACTTTGAATTGTAGTCTCAAGACAGAAGCTTGAGGAAGTTTTAAGGGGGAGACTGCACAATCCAACTCTGTAATAATTACTTGGAAACATTACAGTCTTGTTTTTACAGGGCCCGACTAAAACATTTTGTATAAATGTTTACCTGGATCCCAGGTTTGTTTGTTTTTTCAGTTTAGTTAATTGGGAAAGGACTGAGTGATGTCACTCCACCTATCTTGTTTTTCAGAAAAGTGTCCTGTGCTATCAGCAATATTTCTTTTGTTTGTTTTCCTTTTTTGTATAATGTAGGAATAATCGACGAAACTGTACCGTTTTATCTAGGGCACATCAAAGGGGCCTTACCTCAGTTGTACCTGCCCAAAGGGATGGTGTCTACTTGTAGTTGAAGAAAACATAAGAAATAATATGGAGTACTACTTCGTGACCCAACTTTTAAAATTCTCAGAAGACTTTATCTGATAAATAATTGGGAAAGAATATTCTTGAATTCCGTTTCAAGAGGTCTTTTGCCTGGTTTTTCTCCCTGCTGACAAGTCATGTACTTGTGGAAGATAATTGCATGCTCTCATGAAAACATTTCTTTGTGGTCCAAGAAATGAACATGGGTTGTGTAGTTGACCAGTGCCTGGGTAAACTATATGGGCTCATGTTGTCCCTCAGGATAGCACATATGATTTGGATGAATTCATAATGACTTCCTACTTGTGAGTGGGAATTTATACTAGAAAGCGCTGGCAATATTTGCTAGACTTGTACAATATAAATTCAAACAAAATAATATTTTATCCCATATATATCTACAACCAGGTTGTCTCGGACTGCGCCACCAACAGTGCTGATACTAGTATTTTAAGAATCAAAGCCCAAATCATCTAAAGGAGATTGAAGTTTAAGAGGCCTTGAATGTCTCAATACCCAAAATATCTGTAGCAGAAGATAGCTATCTGCAATGTTTAATTGGCATAATTGTCTTTAAATATACAGTCTGCGAGCAGTCTATAACGGTGTTTTTTGTCCTTGTCAAATTAAGTCATAATTGCAACTCCCAGAATTCCCCAGCCATGTAGAATTCTGGGAGTTGAAGTCCATATTTCTTCAAAGTAACCAAGGATGAGAAGGACAGCTTGTATAAATTATGTACTGTATGTAGTTGGCTGAATTTGAGTAAAGTATGTGATTGAAATATTTTTGTCAAAATATTAGGTTCAGATGTATCTCTTGTTGACCGATTCATTTGAAGACGTACAAATTCCTACAGCAAGAGAAACCTGCTATGAACTGTTCATTCCAGTTCCACATGCCGTAGGAGATGGTTATTATTATTTATTATCAAGTAGGAAGGGTTTTCAAATTCCAAATGCTCAGAAACAAATGTCATGTGAATGTATGTTAAAAGTTTTTCATTTTAATCACAGTTTTTCAGTTTTTAATCAGAAGATTCTCTTTGGGGCACTTAAACTTGTATGAGCTTCTTTTAGTCATATTTGTAATAATACATTTTTAGTTTAAACTGCCCAGAGTCACTTAGGTGAGGTTGGCAGTATAAAAATATGATAAATAAAATAACAATATTTTTATGGACAAATACCATCTTTCTCTCTACCCCCCAGCCCTCAATTTAGATAGAGGTACTGTTATTTAGAAAATAACATCACTTTGAGGAAACTTGATGACTGCCAAATTCTGCATTTTTTCTCTTAGGAAGCACCTCAGGAAAACTTTTGTGCTGTTTAAAAGTGTTTTTATTTTAAAACATGTCCCCTTCTAAATGTATCATTGTTTGAAAAAAAATGGACATCCTGTCTGTTCCATTCATATGATTTTATTTTGCTTGGGCCTCAAACATGTTTTTATTTTTAGCACTTTTCTACTCGCTGATTCCCATTAATTTTGATTTAAAGAAATGATGACAACTGACACTGCAAGTTGCTTTTAACTTCCAACAGCTGTGTTGATTAATCCCTCTTGAGACCTCTTTGTGAGTATGATGGAAAATGAACGCCAACCCAAAGGAAGGGTTTTTTTTTTTTTTTTCATTTTTGTAAATGTCACAGTTTGAATTTTTGAATCCAAGAAGCTGGGTGGAGTTGGAGTGGAACTTAGCTGACTTAAACTTGGTTTAAGTGTCCTTTAGCATTGTATATCCAGTTCAGCGAAGAACTTGTTCACACAAGCTGGAAACCTATAAGGCCGTGTTTGGGAAATTCCTGTTAACGTTTCTTGGAATTGTCCCTAATTTGAGGGCATAAAACAAAAAGGGACCAGTTTCTTATACGTTAGTGTTTCTCAACTTCGAGCACTTGAAGATATGTGGACTTCAACTCCCAGATTCCCCAGCCAGCCCTGCTTGAAGGTGTGTGGGCTTCAACTCCCAGAGTTGAATTCTGGGAATTGAAGTCCACATACCTTCAAGTGGCCAAGGTTGAGAATCACTGTTATAGGTGAATAAAGTCAAATAAGGATGGTGCTGTCAGATCAGGTCTTGAAAACCTGAACAGGGAATAATGACATCCTGGTTAAATGCTGATTAAGTGACATGTAGATTCGATTGATCATTCTATTACATAAAACATTTTCCTTCCTTCCTTCTCTGCTGCAGCCAGATGACTGTAATTTTGAGCATGTGACTTCACATGAGACTGTTGGATGGAGAAGGCTAGTATAAAGCCTCTTGGAGGGGTAAAGCAAATGATGCCTTGGTTGGTGGGAAGTTTTTCTCCTAACTCTCAGGATCTTCAACCTCCCACAATATTGCTTATTGCAAAGAGAACCTTTGGGAAAAACAAACATTGTGTTTCTAAGCTGCAAATGTTTTGCTAATGTTGTAATTGTACAAAGAGATGAGCTGTCGATTTTCATAGTAAAAGCATTTCCTTTTTGCCTACAGTTATGTGTGTGGTGGTGGTTGTTGCTTTGCTGAATTGCAGAAAGACAGCTTCTCATCTACAACAAGCACACCTGCCAGAGTTGGTGGGCTATGTATTCCTAACAGCTCTGGAAGAACCTAAAGTTAGGAAGAAGTTTCGTTAGCAGAATTCCTTGATAGCTGTTCAGCTTCTGGTATTGCCATATGCTGGATCAACACAAAGTAAAGGATAGTGAAGCGGAAGTAGATACGGCAGAAAGGTATATGCAGGTAGTCTTCAACTTATAACAGTTCATTCAGTGGTGGGATTCAAAGATTTTTACCACTGGTTCGATGGACGTGGCTTGGTGGGCACGCTTTGCACATGTGCACACACTGCGTGCACGCATGTGCCAAACACACACTTCGCGCAGGCGCAGAGGTGTTCTGACTCGCTTCCTGCTAGCCTGCACTCTCCCTGTTGCTTCAGCAGCTGCCAGCAAACACTCTGCTGTGCCGCGCAAAGCAGCTACGCTTCAAAAGCAAGGAATAAAGGCAGAGGTAGGATTCAACCGGTGTTACTACCGGTTAAGTGACTACGTTTACGCTCGCGTGTAAACAAAACATCAGCTGTGCCTCCCAGACAGCTGAAAAGCGCTGCGGCCAGGTGCGCAGAGTTTGGAAAACCTTTTTTTCCCCCTGCTTTTTCAACCTCAGCTGCTTTACGCGGCACAGCTGAGGTTGAAAAAGCAGGAAATAAAGGACAGGTAAAACCTCGGGCAGGTGGGTGAGTCAAACAGCAACAAACACAGACCTGGTTTGGTGTCTGCTGTTCTTCACAGCTAATGGCTCTATAGAACCGGGCAGAACCAGTAGCATCCCACCCTTGAATAAAGGTGAGTATGGAAGCCCAGGTGGACCCAACATCAGTGCAGTGGAGAGAAACCGGTTCAGTCTCTGTTGCTCATTGGCGCTACTGGCTCAGCAGAACTGGGCCAAACCAGTAGAATACCAGCACTGAATTCATTTAGTGACCACTCAGAGGAGTGATGGTATGCTCCTAGTTCGGCCTGGTTCGGCAGAACCAGTAGCAAAAAAAAAAAAAAAAAAAAGCCGATGATCAGCTGAGAGGAGGAAAAAAGCCCTGATAATCAGCTGAGAGGAGAAAGAAAAGAAAAGCACAGGATCGGCCCTCCCACCTGCCCCTGCGCTTTTTCTCTTCTTTATCCTCTCAGCTGATTGGCGCTGCGTGCGCATTAAGGTGCATGCGTGTGCGATTACCGAGGTAGGAAGAGGTAGGATCCCATAACTGGTTCAAAGTTATAACGGCACTGAAAGAAGTGACCTGTGACACTTTTTCACACAACCATTGCAGCATCCTTATGGTCACATGATCAAAATTCACCCTTGGCAAGTGAGTCATATTTATGACGGTTGCAGCATCCCGGGGTCATGTAATAATCCCCTTTCCTGATCTGATAAACAGTCAACGAGGAAGCCTGATTCCTTAACAACCAAGTTATACACTTAACAATTGCAGTGACTCACTTAACTACAGCAAGAATGATGATAAAATGGCGCCAAACTCACTGAACAAATGTCTCACTTAGCAGCAGAAATTTTGGGCTCAATTGTGGTTATAAGTCGACTATCTGTACATGCCCAGTGTTACCAGTTTGCGGCTGCAAAATTCCTGGTGACCATGAAAAGGTGGCAAGGAGTCTTTCTTTTAGGACCTGAATTGGCACCAGGATTTCCATTGCAAAGCCAGGCAATTGTTAAATGAGTCTAAACTGATTTTATGACCTTTTTGGCACAGTTGTTAAGTGAATCACTACAGGTTTTAAATCTACATATATATAAGAGCGAAATGTTATGCACATATCATCACAAAATATCCAGAACTGTAAAGCATACAACTTTTAAAATTTGGCATGAATATTCCTCTTGGTTTCTAGGTGCTCTTCTAAGAAAGGATTTTTTGAAATGACCATCAGAGCATTAGTATTTCCTATATTATTATTATTAACACGCTCTGATGCTAAGGAGTTCTACTCCTCCTCCCCACCTGAAAAGAAATCTTCCAAATGCAAAACACAAACAGAGGAGTTTCAGTTTTAGTTTCACAGCAACAAACAGGTTTAGTACAGGACAGTTGGGCTAAGCCATGCCCAGGCTCCTTGCTGTCTCCTTGCTCACACAGTAAATACTGTTTCACTTTCCAAACAGCCCTCAACTCTCACACTGATAGGATGCTGGCCAGATGAATACCTGTGGGTGCTGGTAAGCATAGGCCGAATTTTTTCCCCTTATTTTCCTCCCCAAAAACTAACCCTGACCACATCGTTTTGTAGCAAAACACGGGTATCGAGCTAGTGAATCACATGGCCATTAATTGAATCTAGCTTCCTTCATTGATTTTATTTGTTGGAGAGTCACGTGAAGACCAGTCGGAAGTCACTTTTTTCAGTGTGTCTATAACTTTGAACATTCGCTGAATGAATGGCTATAAATTGAATACTCTTACCTCAGGGGTGTCAAAGTCACATCACGGCATTGTTACATGACATATTTCCCCCCCCCATCGCTAATCTGGGTGCGAGTGTGGCCAGCGCACAATGCATCCAGTCCACGGGCCTGCAAGTTTGACAGCCCTGCTCAACCTGTATCTCTGCTGCCATCTATTGGCAGTTCCAATTTTTGCAATCCAGATATGGTAGCGGTAGCTATGTTTCCCAATCTGACCCATTTCAAGACATGTGGACTTAAACTCCCAGAATGCCCCAGCCAGCATGGCCATTGCTAAACCATTCTGGGAGTTGAAGTCCACACGTCTCAAAATCGCCAAGGTTGGGAAACACTAGCATAGCTTAAGGTGCTGCTATTCTTAAGGAAAAGACAGCCAAATAGCTATTAGTGAGAATATAGTGCCTTCATTAAATTTATATCCTTTTCCCATTCAAAATGGTGCTCAAGAGAATTAACTGAAATACATGTAAGTTATATTGCTGATTATAAAACCCTCTCAGGAATAACAAGAGCACCAGGAAGATTTAAAACTATTTTAACAATTTACCTCATTGCAGCAAGCAGTAGAGTTTTATTATGCCTTTGTAACTAACCACGGTAAATAAAATGATTCAGATAATAATACATTACATACATCATTCCCTCATAACATGAGCTTTTGAATAAAAGGTACATGGCACGTAATATTAGACTCTCTTTCTTCAAAGTCTCAGGTAAAAATTTAAAGATCCATGCCTGGCCAAAAGCAGCAATTCAATCTTTCATTTCCACCCTAATTGCATTTTTAAATTGGAAACAGGTACTTCTTTTTCTAACATTCCCTGCTATTATTGGAAACCAAAGGGCCTTCTGACTACAAAACTGTTTCCTTTCATTTTCATGGTTACTTCCTCCCTCCTGTGGGAGAAAAGAGCTGGGATGGCATGAACACAAATAAATAAATAAAAAAGATGTGGAGACTCTAGAAAGAGTGCAGAAAAGAGCAAAAAAGATGATTAGGGGACCAGAGGCTAAAAGATATAAAGAACGGTTGCTGGAATTGGGTAGGTCTAGCTGAATGAAAAAAAGGACTAGGGGTGGGTGACATGATAGGTGTTCTGATCCAGGCTTTGTCCAAATTAAGGAAACACAAACTGAGTGTAAAATAAAACCTATTTTAATGCAACGCTGAGAATTTATTGCATTCCCAGCCAAAACTCATTAGACACAGGGCTTCAATGAGGAATCAGAATCTAATCAACTTCTTTGCTTCCTGAAAAAAGCACTGTCACCAAGGGCTAACTTTTATCCCTTATGGGAGGGGCAATCACCTTCCAGCCTTCCTCTCGAGTCACCCCCTCTGCTTCAGCTGCTCTTTCTTTCTAGCAGTCCTGCACACATGCACACTGGGAACAGGCTCCCCAGGGTCCTCTGCTTCACTGCTGCCAGATTCCAAATGTAGCACCCCACTCCCAGATGGTCCTGGCCCCATCCCTGCATCGGACGCAGGACCCTCGTCCAAGTCCTTGCCAGTCTCCCTGACTGGTTCCCTTTCGTCCTCACTGTCCGATACCTCCAGTACTGGCTGCCGGCGAATCACAACAATAATAGTCTTCCAATATTTGAGGGGCTGCCTGCCACAATTTTTTTTTATAACTTGCAGAATTCCAGGGTCATATGACTTGATGGTAACAAGCCAACAATCAACCCTTCTCTCTTCCCAGTTTAACTCCGACATCAGTCTGGCCACTCTGGGCATCTGTGAGATGCTGTGAGACTTTTGGGTTTTTTTGCTCCTATGAACTAACTAATTAGAACTCCAAATAATAATAATAATAATAATATTGATAATGTTGATAATAATAATAATAATAGGTACCAACCTGCCTTCCATCGAGGACTTGTATACTGCATAAGCCCGAAAGAGGGCTGAGAAAATATCTACAGACCAGTGGTGGGATTCAATGTTTTTTTCACGACCAGTTCTGTGGGCGTGGCTTGGTGGGCGTGGCAGGGGAAGGTTACAGCAAAATCTCCATTCCCTCCCCACCCCACTAACCTGCTTTCCAGCTCCGTTCTCCTGTGCAGGGCAACCAAAGAAGACCCAGTCGATCAGCTGGGACTTGGGAGGCGGAGAAGAGATGGAGGCAGGGCCAGTCAGAGGTGGGATTTGCCGGCTCTCAGAACTTCTCAAAATTTCCGCTACCGGTTCTCCAGAACTGGTCAAAACCTGCTGAATACCATCTCTGCTACAGACCCCTCGCATCCTGGACATAAACAGTTTCAACTTCTACCCTCAAAACGACACTGTAGGGCAGAACAACTAGACACAAGGAGAGTTTTTCCCCCATGCCATCACTCCACTCAACAACTAATTCCCATACTGTCAAACTATCTAGAAAGGCAGTGTTACCATCATTATTCTCATCTGCCCTATTCCCTAATCTCCTTATCTTCTTATGACTAAACTTAATGCTTGTATTTTACGATTTAACTTTTTTAATTAGTATCCTAGTCTGATTTATGTTGATTGCTTATTTAGTATCCATGACTATCACTAAGTGTTGTATGATTTATGATAAATGTATTTTTACAATGATTGTGACAACGATCTATCACTATTGTTGTATGTACACTGAGTGCTTATGCACGGGATACAAATTCATTGTGTGTCTAATCATACTTGGCCAATAAAGAATTCTATTCTATTCTAACATGAAGGTGCTTTTTCCAAGAGGCAACTGGACTTTATGGTTTTTCTTTGAAGAGGTTGCTCTTCTCATCCAAGAAGCTTCTTCAGCTCTGACTGAATGGTGTCATAGACATCAAGCTGGAGCTTCTGCAATTCTAGTATGATTTATGTTGATTGCTTATTTAGTATCCTTTGACTATCATTAAGTGCTGTATGATTTATGATGAGCGTCATTTTATGAGGACTGTGATCATGATTCATCACTTTTTATAGCTTTTATGTACACTGTCTGAGAGGTTATGCCAGGGGTCCCCAAACTTGGCAACTTTAAGACTTGTGGACTTCAACTCCCAGAATTCTCCAGCCAGCATAGCTGGGAGTTGAAATCCACAAATCTTGGATCCCCAAGTTTGGGGATCTCTGGGTTATGCAGTGAAGACTATTTCCCTGTGTTTCCAATCACACTTGGCCAATAAAGAATTTTATTCTATTGTATTCCAACCCCTTTCCTGGCGTGGTCTGAAGAGGCTCAGAATTTTACAAAGGCTGGGTAAGGAGACCTGGGTGCATCTGATTTTGTTTTGGAGGCCTTTGTTATGTAGAATACTCTGGCCCAGGCCAGTGAGTGCCTTAAGTTGGCGGTATAGCTGTTGAGCCTGAGTGTGTTTCTACTTCCGCTTGTGTTGCACCTCTTAACATGTGGATCTGGGCGCATCGGGGCTTGTGTGCCAAGCTCTGTTTTTGAGTCGCGTTGTGACCTGGGAACCAAGAGGGAGGAGGGGGTTAAAATGGAGCCGTTGCCAACATTCTGTGAGATTTCCCGTGCGTTCTCGGGGGCGAGGATGAGGAAATTTTGCAAGATTTACTGCTTATTCCTTTGATCCAGGGGTCTTCAAACTTGACAGCTTTAAGACTTGTGGACTTCAACTCCCAGAATTCCCCCTCCAGTCATGCTAGCTCAGGAATTCTGGGACTTGAAGTCCACAAGTCTTCAACTTGCCAAATTTGAAGTCTCTTGCTCTGATTGAACCAGGTCTTCCCTTCTCTGGGGTCGCCCCCCACCCGTACCCTCCCCCCCCCCCAAGGCTCCTCTACTCCCATCCACTTTGGGGAGTGGAGGGCGGGGGAGGGGCGTTGCTCTAGCGGACTAAGGGAGCCCAGAGCTTTTTTTTTATTATTATTATTTTTGCATCCCTTCCTTTGTTAAAAGGAAAAAGAAGGAGCAATCTTCCCCACCCCACATACACTCCCCTACCTCTTCTTATCCCAACATCCCCCCCCCTCCCCCCAAAAAGCTTGCTGGATAGTTATATGTTGCCTTTGGGTCTGATGTGTTGGGATATAATTAAGGGGACAGGATCCTGCCAGGGCAAAGGAAAACAATAATAATAATCACCATCGTTTTTTCTCTTTCTACCTCTTCAAAACTTGGCCAGGTTAAGACTCATGGACTTCAACTCCCAGAATTCCTGGGCTAACATGACAGGAGGAGGAATTCTGGGAGTTGAAGTCCACGAGTCTTAAAGTTGCCACGGTTGGCGACCATCCCTATAGCCCAACACGCAACTAAACGCAGCCTTCCTTCCTTCCTCCCATCTCGCACACGCTTCAACCCCGGAACCTGACTTGTTGCCCCCCACTCCCTTTGTGTTTTGTTTGATTAAGCGCCGGGCTTGATCGGTGGAACCGGTTTTCCCGGCCTGTCCCGAGTTTCCTGTCCGGCGGATTATTTTTTCCCCACTTGCTGCGTTTTCTACATACGGTTTAGACTGAGAGTCTCACGGGCGGCGGGGCGATCGAGCCACGGAGACCTTGTCCGCGCGTGGGGAGAAAAGAGGCTGAAGCGAGGGGATTATGTATGTATGGATGTGTTTTATTTATTTATTTTGTTTGTCAAGCATTACGAGAAAACAAGTATAAGTATGAACATAACATGTAAACGTATAAGTGTAAATAGGTATAAGTATGTACATAATAAACGTATGTATTTTATTCGTCAAACATGTATGAGAAAACAAGTGTAAGTGTGAACATAACATGAACGTGTAAGTGTAAACGGGTATAAGTACATACATGATAAACATATGTATTTTATTTGTCAAGCATGTATGAGAAAACAAGTTTAAGTGCAAACATAATATAAACGTGTAAGTGTAAACGGGTATAAGTACATACATGATAAACGTATGTATTTTATTCGTCAAGCATGCATGAGAAAACAAGTGTGAACATTAACATAAACGTGTAAGTGTAAACAGGTATAAGTACATACCTAATAAACATATGTATTTTATTTGTCAAGCATGCATGAGAAAACAAGTGTAAGTGTGAACATAACATAAATGTGTAAGTGTAAACAGATATAAGTACATACATAATAAACGTATGTATTTTATTTGTCAAGCATGCATGAGAAAAGTTTAAGTGTGAACATAACATAAACGTATAAGTATAAACAGGTATAAGTACATAATAAATGTATGTATGTATGTATGTGTTTTATTTATTTTATTGTCAAGCATGTATGAGAAAACAAGTGTAAGTATGAACGTAACATATAAACATAAGTATAAACAGGTATAAGCATATACATAATAAATGTATGTATTGTTTTATTTATTTTTGTCAAGCATATGAGAAAACAAGTATAAACAACATACAGTATAAACATATAAGTATAAACAGGTATCAGTATATACATAATAAATGTATGTATGTATGTTTTAATTCAGTAGAAGAAGAGGGTGAGAACAGGAAAAATAATACTAACAAACCATGAAAACCTACGCCTCTTTGATATGAAGCAAAGCTTGGCTTGCATAGAGAGTGGAGTTCGGTTGCAACAAGTTATAATGGTTAGCATTTAAGTCTCTTATTTATTTTATTTTATTTATTTGTTTGCTTGTCAAACATGTACAAGATAACAAGTATAAGAATGAACATAAACAGGAACAAAGGAAATAAGTACAGATAAATGGGGACAGTATTTTTGCTTTAGGAGAAAAAAGAAAATAGGCATAAAAGCTGGAATACAGGTAGTTTTTTTACTTCTGACCACAATTGAGTCAGTTGCCAAGCCTCTGAATGTTGATCGTGGGGAAATGGGGATGCTGCAATGGTCATAAGGGTGAAAAATGGTCATAAATCACTTTTTTTCCAGTGTTGATATAACTTTGAACGGTCATTAAACATAGTTGTAAGGTGAGGAATATTTGTATCATGGTTGATGTGGAATGTTTATTAAGGGATGGCTTACAACTGAAATGGCAAAGTACATTTTTTTTAAGAGTACCATTTTGCTGAATGTAATGTGTGGGTGATTGGGTATATGCATTTTATTCTTAGCTGAAAATATTCTTGGAATGACTTACATGAGATCAAGTAAAATAAAATAAAAAAATCACTTGTTGCTTGTATGCACCAGAGACAAATTCCTTGTAAGTCCAATCACACTTGGTCAATAAAGAATATTCTATTTCTATTTCTCTAAATGACTGGTTTTCCCAATCTTGTGTTTTTCAGTTGTTCTGGATTTAATTTTCATAATTCACAACCACCAGCCACAGTGGTTGAATATTAAAGGAGATGGACCTCCAGGAATCTGGTTGAGGCTGCAGAGAGAAAACACAGGATTTTGTTTTCAAGTGATGAAGAGGATAGAAGAATAAAGTGAAAAACCATAAATTGTTAAATTCATATATAAAATTTAACTTTTGGCCTGGGATATTGCCATTGGGAAGTAAGTCCCATTTTCTATCCTTTTGACATCTAGTAGTTTTATTTTAAAAAAATCAAGCCAGAGAACCCATCCAGATCTGATTGTCCAGGTATCTTTCTTTTCTTTTAGTTGTCCTTGTGCCTTTGAGAAAAATGTCCCTGGATATAACATTTCTGGGGACAGGGGCTGCGTATCCATCTCCAACCAGAGGGGCCTCAGCTACAGTAATCCGTTTTGAAGGAGAATGCTGGCTGTTTGATTGTGGTGAGGGAACCCAAACACAATTTATGAAAAGTAATCTGAAAGCAGGTGAGTTGTAGAGGTTGTAAATAACTTTCCAGAGCCTAGGAGAAGTTGCGATTCTGATCATTTGCAGAATTAGATAATGATTTGGGGGGTGGGGGGGTTGGGGGGGGTAGGCAAATTCTGGGAAACACTATGATGGAAAGGTAGTCCTTCAGTTATAATCAGGGCTTCAGGATTCCTTTTGTCCCCTGAAGTCCTTGCTTTTGTTGATTCATAAGACGATGGGTCTTCAAACTTGGCAAGTTTAAGACTTGTGGACTTCAACTCCCAGAATTCCTGAGCTAATGTGACCAGAGGAGGAATTCTGGAAGTTGAAGTCCACAAGTCTTAAAGCTGTTGAGTTTGAAGATCCCTGCATAAGACTGACAGCTACATTTGTCCTGTTGATTTACACCTCGGGATTTGGGGGAGAGTTTTCCATGTGCTCAGGCCTTTTTGTCTGGTTTAGGTGACACTTTTCCTTTATCTATCCTTATCTATCTCTATCTCCTGAAGGGAACTTTTAGACAAGTTGCATCCTGTTTATGTGACTGCACCATCTTTATATATGGCAGTGTAGGAAGAAAAATCTTTCTGGTTCAGTTCCAAGTGGGAAAAAGACACTGGAAATAAAATGGAGGATGGAAACTGGAAAGAAAGTCAATTTATTGATGAAGCAGAACCACCAGGTTTTGTGATACTGGAGCAGCTGACCAAATGGTTGAATGAGTGGATGGATCTTTATAGGTTTCTGTGACTTTGAAGTTTTAATTGTTCTGGGGGTTGTGCAATGAAGGGGCTTTTGTGTCTTTTGCTAAATGGTGGTGGGTTAATCCTATTGTGGCTAATGGCTTTTGTCCTGTATTGGATCTTGGATGAGGAGGTGCTTGTTCTAATCCTATCATTCTGCTTTTGTTAGCTGTCAAACTTTGCAGCAAAGAGTTTCAAAATATCTTGTCTTGAATGGGCTTCTGCTGGCAGTATTTGCTTTGTTTATGAATGGAGCCATCTAGATAGTTGGCTTCCTCTTTCAATAAGGTCTTTATCTTCTTAAGTGCTGGCATCTGCTGTGGGCTATTAAGAAAGGTGGGGGCTGCTTTTTGCCTCTAAAAACATGTTTCTCCATTTCTCCTTTACCAAAATATAATATTCTGCCTTTTTAATATTTCCCAAAATATTTCATTCTTTGGAAGGAGGGAGGGATGGCTTCCCACAGCAGCTTAGGCATAATCTCACAAGGTAACCTACCCCTGGTGGTGCCATGTGGGGAGAGGGGATAGTTCTATAAGTGTGTGTGCCACTTGCACAAATACAGTTTTGCGTATGTGCTTCCTTGCCACTTGCATGGCTTGATTCCCAATGGGCCGCAGCCCGGTACTGAACCACAGACCAGGGGTTGGGGACCCCTATGGTAAGGTATGATGCTAAAAAATAAAGTAGACGACAGAGTGAACATTAGCTCAGATCAGCTTTAGAACAGTAATGGTGAAACTTTTTGTTGTGATGTGCTGAAAGCGCTTGCGAGCTGGCACCCACAATGCAATGGGCCCTGCCCCCACTGCACATATGCACGCAACACCCTGCCCCCCCGCCTTAACTGCACTGCGCATGCACACCCCTCCCAGCTGATTTTTGGCCCATTTGAGGCTGTTTTCACCCTCCTGGAGGCTTGAGGGAAGTCTCTGCAATCTTTGGAGGCCAAAAAACAGCCTGTTTCGGCACTTTCGGTATTTCCGGAAGGCCCGTTTGGGAGGCGTGCACATGCACAGTGCAGGTAAGTTTGGCTGGGGCTTGCGTGCCTGAACAAATGGCTCTGAGTGCCACCTGTGGCACATGTGCCATAGGTTTGCCTTCACGGGCTTTAGAACTTCCTTCTTAGTCCTTGTTCTGTTGCTTTTATCTTCCATTTGTTTTTAATTTTCATCCTGTGTAGCCCTTGATGCTATCAATCTTCTGTTGTCAGGAAAGATTACCAAGATTTTTATAACTCATCTGCACGGGGACCACTTCTTTGGCCTTCCTGGACTGTTGTGTACAATCAGCCTGCAGTGTAGTCCTGACACCAACAAGCTGCCAGTGGATATTTATGGCCCCCTTGGGCTGAAGGATTTTCTCCAGAGAACCATGGCACTTTCCCGTTCCCAGCTGGTTTTCCCTTATGTGGTCCACGAACTGGTTCCCACACCCAACCAGTGCCCTGAAGAAGAATGGAATGATGTGTTTTCCGGGAAGCGAGATGAGGTCGCCTGTCCAGAACCACAAGGAGACATGATTTTTTTGAATCTTGCAGATGACTCATACTTCTTGGTGGATGGTGGGCCAGTCATGATGAAGGCTTTCAGATTATTTCATCGCATACCTTCCTTTGGGTTTCTGGTGGAAGAGAAGCCACGGACTGGCAAACTCAACATTCAGAAATTGAAGGAATTAGGTAGGAATACATTCAGCTCTGCTGATTACTAGTACTATACAAGCACTCCTTAACTTACAACCATTCGTTTAGTGACCATTCAAAGTTACAGAGGCACTGACAAAAGTAACGTATGACCATATTAAATTTGAATTTACCGACGAAGAAATAAAGGGAGACTAGTATAGCTATTTTTTGTGTATGTGTGTGTGTATGTATATGTATATATGTGTGTGTGTGTGTGTGTGTGTGTGTGTGTGTGTGTGTAGCTCGAGGTATGTTCGGGTCTTTTCCCGAATTTTGAGATTGAGAGTATCTTGGTGACGTTTTGGCGAGATCCCACTCACCATCCTCAGGCTGGTGCTTTGTGCCAGTGCAAATATATATATATATGCTGTTTAGCTTCCTTCGGGTATTATCCCACGTCATTGTAGTTCTGTTAAAGTTGTAGCAACGTTTCAGCAGAATCTCATCTGCCATCTTCGGGCTTCTGTATAGAGTTAGTTCCTGGTTTCAAATTTGAGGCTGGTCCATTCTGATTGGCTGGGAGCCTGGGTCTGTGTTCATTGGACTTGGAGTTTGATTGATTGGTGTTTCTGGTTTCTTCTGTCTGTTTTGTGGCTTTGATTGGCTGGCAACACTCTGTTCTTGTGTTGGAGGCTTTCAGTGCAGCTTGGCTTCGTGTGAAAGGAGGGCTGCTATTCATTAGCAAGCTGGGTTTCACCTGGGTGCCTGGTGGGGGGGTGTTTGAGTTGGAGGCATCAGAGGGAGTCTGTCTGTGCTCAGGTGTTTGTCTGTTTTGTGGTGTGGAGATCTTTCTATTTGAGAGTGCAGGCTTCCAAATGATTGACAGTCTGCTGGAATCATCTCTTCTATTCATGCTTTCAGGTCTTTTTTCAATCTCTTTGGCTTCTCTGATGATTCTGTGGTTGTGGTTTTCTATAGTGGCTAGGGTTTTAGTGCCATTAAAGTTGATGTTGTGACCTGTGGTTTTCATGTGTTGGACTAGTGAGGAGGTGTGTTCCAGCTTTTTTACTGCATTTTTGTGTTCATCTAGGCGGGTATTTATTCTTCTATTGGTCTGTCCAATGTATGTGGCCGGGCATGATGTACAGGGAACTTCGTATATGCCTTGGTTTTCCAGGTCAATTTTGTCTTTGGGGTTTCTAAGGATGGCTGCTATTTTTTTGTCTGTTTTGAAGGCAGTCTTGATGTGATGCCTGTGTAGTATCTTACTGATTTTATCTGTAGTACCTCTTATGTAGGGCAAGACAGCTGTTCCATAGGTCTGTTGGTCTTCTAGGTCTCTGTTATGTCTTGGTGTGTTTTTGTGGATCAAGTTGGTGATTTTGTTTTTTGGGAAACCATTGGCTATCAATACTTCAGTCAGGGTGCATAGTTCAGTCTTTATATGTGTCTTATCTGCCAGGCGTTTGGTTCTGGTAATTAGTGTTTTCGCTACGGAATTTATCTGTGCTGGGTGGTGGTGGGATTGGGCGTTGAGGTAGCGGTTGGTTTTCTTCTGGTATATGGTGTGTCCCAGTGTGCCATCTGTTCTTTTGTAGATTAGTACATCTAGGAATGGTAGTTGTTTGTTTATTTCCGTTTCCATGGTGAACTTGATTTTGGGGTGTGTGTTGTTTAGGTGTGTTAGGAAATTGTTTAGGTTTTCTTTTCCATGGGGCCAAATCACAAATGTGTCGTCGATGTATCTTAGCCATAGTTTGGGTTTGTGGGTGGCATTAGCCAGGGCTCTGGATTCGAATTCTTCCATGAACAGGTTTGCAATGACGGGTGACAGTGGTGATCCCATAGGGGCTCCTTCAATTTGCTTGTATCTTTGTCCTTTGTATATGAAATAT
>BLBF01000010.1:6155680-6200907 GCA_015471245.1 Laticauda colubrina
ACAACAGGATCACAGCTCACCAGCTCAAATCCCCCAGCAACTAAGACTAACCTGAGCACAACCAAGCCCCCACCTAAACAGAACACACCCTCAGCCAATCAGAACACAGCCAACCCACCTACCAATCAGAACACAGCCAAACCCCCAACCAATCAAGTCACACCCCCACTAGCAGTTAAAAGGAAGAAGCAGCTGCAAACTCACATTACTCTGAGAAGCACAGAGCTGAAGAAACAAGCCTGAAGATGATGAATGAGACTTCATCGAAACGTTGCCTAGATACTTCCAATTCTACGCGAGAGAAAACCCAAATAACCAAAGATACACACACACACACACACACACAAATGTATGTACGTACATATGTATGTCTATATAAAAGTGAAATATCACTCACACATCATCACAAAATCTCCATAATTGTAAATCCTACAAACTTGAAATTCGGCACGTATGTTCCTCTCGGCTTCTAGGTGCTCACTAAGAAAGGATTTTTCAAAATGACCATCAGAACATTAAGTATTTCCTATATTATTATTAACACACTCTGGTGCTAAGGAGTTTTACTCCTCCCCACCTGAAAAGAAATCTGTTCCAAATGCAAAACACAAGCAGAGGAGAGGAGTTTCAGTTTCATTTTTATTTTCACAGCAGCAAGCACCTTTAGTGCAGAACAGTTGGGCTAAGCCACACCCAGGCTCCTTGCTGTCTCCTTGCTCACACAGCAAATCCTATTTCAGTTTCCAAGCAGTCCTCAACTCTCACATGCTGATAGGATGCTAGCCAGATGAATACAGATGGATGCTGGTAGGCAGAAATTCCCCCCCCCCCCTTATGTTCCTCCCCAAAAACTAAGCCCAACGACACAGTTGTGGTGAAGCATGGGTATCAAGCTAGTATCTATATATGTCTATATATATATCTGTAAATATCTATCTATCTTATCTATGTATCTTATCTAATCTATCATATCTAATCTAATCTATTTTATCATATCTAATCTATTTTATCTATCTATCTTTTCTATCTATACTGTATATATATTGAATTGCTATACTAGTTATATATACACACACACGTGCACACACACACACATAGTATAGCTAAATATAAAATCAGCACAAAAAGAGTTTGTTGCAAAAGTGACTTGTAAAAGGAGATAAAACTCACTTAACAACTATCTTGCTTAGCAACAGGAAGTTTGGGTTCAATTGTGGTCATATGTTAAGGATTACCTGTAAAAACTTTCCAGAAAAGCAATGTTGTCGATATTTTGTAACAGCAACTGGCTTTTTAGGTTATTTTCCACCAGACTGGAGTATGGTTGCATGGATTAGAATTCAGCTCTGGAATAATGGAAGGGAAAGGGAGAAAAAAGTCTATATTTGTGATCAGACAAAGCATGTATTCGGTGTGATACAGACACCTTCAATTTCTTGTGGTTACATCTCTTACCTTCTTATAACTATGCCCAGAAAAATTACTGTGTAAGTTATTTGCGGCACGGACAACAAAAGATTTTACGTGCTCACAATAGAGACAAACCAATGGATATGCTTTTGTGCATTATATCTTCAGGTGCATGTAGTATATTATCAGTACTACACATACCTGTAATTAAAACCATCCCACATAATGGGTCACGACAGGGAGTCCTCGTTTAGTGACTCCAATTGGGGATGGCAGCTTGGTTGTTAAGTGAAACAGTTGCTAAGTGAAAGCATGACAGTGCTTTTAATCTGATTTCAGTTTTCCTTTGCTTTCCAGACCTGCAAAAGTTGTAAATGTGAGAATTGATCACAGTTATTTTTTCATCACTGTTGCGACTGCAAATAGCTGTTAAATGAGGCAGTCACTAAATGGGGACTACCCATATTATTCTACTCTGGGAAAAGTGAAGAGAGAGCTATTCAGTTCCGTCTATATCACCAGCTGAACTAGACTGAAATTCTGCAACATTTCTGTTGATATCATCACATATGTGACTATGACACATAACTTGGTGACTAATAGCTTTCCGAGCAGATGTAATGTACAATTTGTACTTGAACTTGTTATTTTCTCCTCCCCCCACCCCCCGCAAAAAATACTACAATGTTCAAAAAGAAGGAAGAGAAAAAGATTGTGGGTGAGGTAGCAAGTGGAAGCACGAGCGTTGGTGCAAAACTGAGACAGGCGGCAAATAAATAAATCTCTTTATATAAAAGCGAAATACCATCATCACAAAATCTCCAGAACCGTTAAAGCCTACAAACTTGAAATTTAGCATATATAGTTCCTCTTGGCTTCTAGGTGCTCACTAAGAAAGGATTTTTCGAAATGCCCATCAGAGGATTAGTATTTCCTATATTATTAACAACACACTCTGAGGCTAAGGAGTTCTACTCTCCCTCCCCATCTGAAAAGAAATCTGTTCCAAATGCAAAACACAAGCAGAGGGAAGGAGTTTCAGTTTCACAGCAGCAACCAGGTTTTTTTACAGAACAGCTGAGCTAAGCCACGCCCAGGCTCCTTGCTGTCTCCTTGCTCACACAGCAAATACTGTTTCTGTTTTCAGACAGCCCTCAACTCTCTCACACTGACAGGACGCTAGCCAAATGAATACTGATGAATGCTGGTAAGCAGAGGCAGAATTCCCTCCCCCCCATTTTCCTCCCCCAAAACTAAGCTGACCACATAGTTTCATAGTGAAGCATGGGTATGGAGCTAGTGTAATAATAAATGGAATAAAAAATGAGAGGAAAAAAATGGTTTAGATTTTGTGTGGACCATTTCAAACACAAGCATTTATAACGTCGAGAAACTTGATTGTTCAAAAGGGGATGGTTGGTGCAATTTAGGGGTAGAGAATTATTGTGCCAGAGGCCTGTCTTTCTTTTAAAATAAAAAATAAATTGCACAAAAGTTAATTTCATTCCTGTTCTTGAATTTCTAGGAATTCCACCTGGCCCTTTATATGGGAAATTGAAAGATGGCGTTCCAATTACTCTGGAAAACGGGAGAACCATTTCTCCTACAGATGTCTTAGAGAGTCCTTTTCCTGGAAGAAAAATTTGTGTTTTAGGAGATTGCTCTGGTGTGGTTGGGGATGGGGTGATGTCGCTTTGCTCTGAAGCCGATATCTTGATTCATGAAGCTACCCTGGATGACAGCCAGATGGACAAAGCCAAAGAACGTGGGCACAGCACGCCGAAAATGGCCGCCGAGTTTGCTAAGCTGTGCAAAGCAAGGAAATTGGTCCTCTCTCATTTTAGTCAAAGGTATAAGCCCGCGAATCAGGTAGGAGAAGGAGACGCAGACGTTACAGAGCTGAAGAAGCAAGCCGAGATGGTTTTGAACGGACAAGAAGTGGTGCTGGCTGAGGATTTTATGACCATTACTATCCCCACTAAAAAACCAAAATAGGCTTGCCGGACAACAAAATGAAAACTAATTTGGTGGGTGTGCAAAATCTTTCCACCTATGACACTGTCTTTCAGGGGATCATCTTGGAAAGGACTGAAGGAATTTGGGTTTGAATTAAGATGGGCCTCTTTGTATGAATGTCTGTTCTTTATTGCACCCGATATTTCTGATTATTATTATTGTCAGAGTACAACATGTGCACAATGAGATTGGCTGAGCCTCCCTTTGTGCATTCCTCCCCCAAAACACAACTCACAATGAGGACAGAAGTCCCTAACCCAGGCCCAATCTTATTACACTATGTGACCTTGTTACACAACATATTGGCCCCGCAAGTCTATCATTCTATGTTGACATGAAGTTATTTTCCATTCAGGAGTCTGACAGCCCACGGGTAGAAACTGTTCTTCAGCCTGTTGATGCGTCTGGCTACGCTTCTCTATCTCCTACCCGATGGTAGGAGAGTGAAGAAGTGTTGATCGGGATGTGAGTCCTCCCTGAGAATTTTCCTCACTCTTCTAAGGCGGAGAGCCCTAGCGAGGTCATCTCGGTCAGCGGTTGCCAACCATTTGGACCTCAGGACCACCAAACTCATAATTTTAAATCCCAGGGACCACTAACCGGTTCTGTGGGTGTGGCCTAATTTGCGGGTGTGGCTTGATGATCATGTGACTGGCTGGGCATGGCTTATATGTAAATATTATAAATATATAAATATTGAATTTTTTATTTTTAAAAAAGCAACTTTTATCCAAAATCAGGCAAAGCAGGCAGGCAGATTGTGTTGCTCACAGAATCATAGATTCATTCAGAGATCTGCCTGTCTGCCATTGGCTAGCTCAGTCTGTCACAAAATTTGTTTGCAAGCAAACTCACAAAATTAATTCACGACACACCATGTATGTAAATATTGATTTTTTTATTTTTAAAAAAGAGCAACTTTTACCCAAAATCAGGCAAAGCAGACAGGCAGATTGCGTTGCTCACAGAATCATAGATTCATTCAGAGATCTATCTATCTGCCATTGGCTAGCTCAGTCTGTCAAAATTTGCTTGCAAGCAAACTCATAAAATTAATTCACGACACACCATGTATGTAAATATTGATTTTTTTATTTTAAAAAAAGAGCAACTTTTACCCAAAATCAGGCAAAGCAGGCTGGCAGATTGAGTTGCTCACAGAATCTTTCAGAGATCTATCTGCCATTGAGCTGAGTCTCTCAAATATGCTTTCTGGGAGTCTGCACTGAATAATAGAACCTTCAGTCCTAAGGGAGGTTCAGCTGTGCTTAAAAGCAGAGCCGAAGATCTAAAGACTAGCTAGGAAGCAAGAAATCCAACCATTTTCTGCTTCCTAGCTAATCTAAATCTCCCGGCACAGCAGAACAGATGATGGTCGGAAAAAGGAAAAATAGCAATTTAGCAGGCAAGTTTGCTGGGTATGAAGTGAGTGGGTAGGGAGGGTTCCCACGGGCCATGCGGGCAGCACAACCTTGTGTTTCTATACGCAGACTGGATGAACTGCTTTGGGGGGGGGGCTGCTCTGGGGGTGAGATTTCTCTGTGGCCCACCAAAGTTTTCTCACGGCCCACCAGTGGGCTGCGACCCACCAGTTGGCGACCACTGATCTAGTGGTATCAGGGAACAGCCCACAATGTTTTGTGCTGTGCTTACCACCCTCTGTAATGTGTTTTTATCCGCAGTTGTCAAGCCAGCATACCACACCGTCATGCAATGTGTGAGGATGCTTTCTATTGTGGACTGGTAAAAAGAGGTCATCAGTCGTTGCTCCACTTTATTCTTTCACAAGACCCATTTTGTAAGCATTTGTGATGTTGACACGGATTAAATGGGATTTGCTTCGGTGGTGGGTTTGAAAGTGGTTTACTGCCGATCCAGTGGGTGTGGCTTGGTGGGTGGGCATGCACCAAAAGCACATTTAGCGCATGCTTAGAGCAGTAGTGGTATTCGACTGGTTTGGCCCAGTTCTGACGAGCTGGTAGGAGAGATGAGCAGCGGAGGCCAAACCGGTTCTCTGCACCACTCTGCTATTGGGTCGCAAAAGGGGATCGTATGACCCTCGGGACACAGCAGCAATCGTAAATAGGAATTAACAGCCAACCATCTGAATGTTCGGGTTTAACAATTTTATTCAGTTACAAAATACTGTAAGATTCAAAATATAAAAGTAAATAGGGAAACGGGAGGAAGAGGGACAAGAGAAATGAGGAAGGTTTTTTTTTCTGGTTTAACATTTTTATTGAGTTATAAGCAACCATCTGAATTTTAATCACATGATTATGGGAATGCTGCAGAGGTCGTAACCATAAAAAAATGGTCATAATTCTCATTTTTCAGTGCTGTCGTAATTTCAAACAGTCATTAAATGAACTGTTGTAAGTTGAGGGTTGCCAATACATGGGAATAATTGAAGTTGAGGAAGAGAACATGCTTTGAGGAAGCATACACTTATTTGGTTGGGAGAGTCTGTCATTTTAATGCAGAGAGCATAAGAGTGTGCTAAACTTGGCAGTTGTAAAACTTGTGGACTGCAGAAGAAATGGGCCGACAAGGCAGGTGTCGGGGTGTGTGAGGCCTGGCGGCAACTGTCCAAAGGTAAGTAGTAGAGCAGTTTCTACCCTCATCCTCATCCTAGCTTAATTTTTACCCGTCCATTCTTGAGTAGGCTGGATCTTAATTAGGGCTTATTGGGGAGGTAGGGCTTATATTGGGCACACGTATAAAAATCAAGCTAGACTTACTTTCAGGGTAAGTTGTATTTTTGGGGAAGCAGGGTAGGAATTGAAGCCCACAAGTCTTAAAGTGGCCAAATTTGGAGTCCATTTGATTTTTCAATAATAATAATCTCTGTGACTGAATTTGAACAATCAGCATTTTCTGGAAGTGTGATATATGCAGAATATTTTTGCTGAAAATATGAAATACGCACAAGAAAATAAATAAAATAGATGACAAACTTCTTAAATCACAAAAAAAGCTCTAGACTTCAGACATAGAAGACAGATGGGGCCAACTCCAAGGAGTCTGGATTTGCTCGGAGATTACATAACTTGGGTTAGTTGATGCAATTCAGATGTGGCAACTTAACTAATTTCAGAAATAAACGCTACCAAGAACCAGTTGTGGTTTTGAAACGCTTTGGTAAGCAGTTTTGATGTGCTTTTTATGTGTGTGTGTGTGTTAAGAAGAGTAGTATTAGTCATTAGGGGTAGATGTTTTCACTCCCTGAGGCATTGCAGTTCATTTACTGGCACAGCAAAAGAACTTTGAGGAATCAAGACACATTGTGATATGTGGTTTATCCTCTTTTAGAAAAACCTGTTCTTGCCTTTTTTATTTTTCCATTCAAGGGCATCCAGAAGTTAAAACCGCCTCTACACTTTTGTGGTCCCACCTTCACTCAAATACCCTTGATCTGGTTTTATACTCTGCAGACACAAAAGGTACAAAGGTTGAGTCTTTCCCATATAAATACAGCATGGTTTGGATGGATTCTAAGTCCAGATATTCCTGCACTTAAAACCACTCATTTAGTGACCAAAGTTAACAATGGCACTGTGACAAGTGACATAACCATTTTCACACTTATAACCATTTCAGCATCTCCACAGTCGCATGATCAAAGTTCAGAGTCTTGGCAACTGGCTCATTTATGATGGTTGCATATCTTGGAGTCATGAAATGATCTTTTGTGACCTGACAGACAAAAATCAATGGGGAAGCCACTTAACAACTGTGTTATTTACTAAACAACTACAGTAATTCATTTAATAAGGGCATAAAATGGAGCAAAACTCACTTAGCAACTGTTTTGCTTAGTGATGGAAATTTTGCATTCAATTGTGATGGCTACCTGTACGTCCCATCTTCCCTTTTTAAGTAGAATGAATGAGAGTTATCTAAGTAGATAAGTAGATATAATAAGTAGCATATCTAAGTAGATATAATAAGTAGATAAGTAGTATATTTAAGTAGAACGAATGAGAATTATGAGAGATAAAGTATGGGTTTATCGAAGTTTTCCTCTTGTTCCATGCTGGGAACCAAATCAAATTTATTGTAATAATCATGGGAGCTCTGTCTTTTCTCCTTAACAATATGAACTAAACACTCATCCGTTTTGATACAGATGTTGGAGATGTTTCGATACAGATGTTGGATTTTCCTCTGAGCATTCTGAACTCCAAAAAATTGTCACAGGCATTTTTCATTTGCCTTTTAATCGGTCTGGAAATCAGTTGAAACCGGGCAGGAGAAAAAGCCAGAGGGATTTTGTCTCCCTTGAATTTTTAGTCTTTCTATGGGAGGCATCCAGAAAAGGGTGAGGAAAAAATTGAGAAAAATAAGAAAAATAAGCGGCACATGTATTTAATAAATAATAAATGCATATTAAATTGCTTTTGTCATTTTCATGGTTTGCTTTTAATTTTCTTATTCTTACGTGAGAGCAAACAAAAACAAACAGCAAAGCTACAATGCAGCAGATGAGAAATCCGAGTGCACTTGTAATGAAATAACTTACAATTCACTTAGTGACCATTCGAAGTTACAATGGACTTATGACCATTTTTCACACTTATGACCATTGCAGGATCCCCATGGTCACGTGATTTACAATTCAGATACTTGGCAACTGATTCACATTTATGACGGTTGCAGTGTTCTGGGGTCTCGTGATCCTCTTTTGCAACCTTCTGACAAGCAAATTCAATGGGGAAGTCAGTTTCACTTAACAAGTGTGTTACTAATTGAACAACTACAGTGAGTCACTTAACAAATATGACAGGAAGTCATGGGGCAAAATTCACTTAACGAATTTCTCACCTAGTAACATAAATTTTGGGCTCAATTGTGCTTGTAAGTTGAGGACTACTGAGCAGATAACGTTTGCTTATTCCTGGGTATCTTACAGTTTCAAAAAGCTTGAAGGACAGGAAGATGCTTTTTGCTTTAAGTCCCCAAAGGTTTTTGAACAGAGCAGTGGTTTTTTTTAATCTTTTAACATTTTAAAAATATCTGGACTTCAACTCCCAGAATCCCCCCACACTCAATTTGTGCTTAGGGATAGGATAAATTTTCTGACAGAACAATCAACCCATGGAACAGAAGTTGCCTTCAGAAGTTGTGGGAGCTTCATCACTGGAGGCTTTTAAGAAGAGACTGGACTGCCATCTGTCAGAAATTGTGTAGGGGCCTCCTGTTTGGGAGAAAGGTTGGACTAGATGACCTAACAAGGTCCCTTCCAACTCTTGTTAATCAAACAGCACCGCAAGAAAGCAAGCCAAGTCTGCCTTAAACCCTTCCCGTTCTCTTTGAGGGCGGTCGGCTACTACGAAACTAAGAAAACACACCCATCCCGTCTCTCTCCCGCCCGCCGCCCTCCCCAAAAAAGCTTTTCCCAAAGTTCACAGCCGCGCCCTCCCGCGTCGTTCTCCAGGGAAATCTTCCAGCGCGTCACGGGACGAGTGTGAGCATGCGCACCGCGCTCGCCCGACTGGGGAGAGCCCATTGGGGAACGCGCACAGGAGCCAGGGAGGGAGAGAGAGAAAGAGGAGAGAGAGGGAGAGAAGGCGGGGGAGGAAAGAAGGGGAGGGAAAAAAATCAACCCCCCTCCCAAAAAAACCCGGATGTGGCGCATGCGCAGTGGGGCCTGATTGGACGCTTCTGCGGCAGCAGCAACAAACAACACGACGACAAACGACGCAGGCGGCGGGTGCCGTCGTCGCTCGGAACGTCCTTCCCTCGCGGCTGGAGGCCGTTTGCGCGCGCGCGCGCGCCGTGAGGGAGCCGCGCCGCCCCTCCCCCCTCTCCCTCTCTGTCGGAGAAGGCGGAGCGAGGAGAAGAGCGGCGGCAACGGAGGCGGAAGGAGAGGGGGAGGGGGGCGGTGAGGCCCCCTCGCAGGCCGGCCGCGGCGACGGCGCAACCCCCCGGCGGGGTCCCGACTGAGGCCCAGGTAACGCACCTTCGGCCTCGCTTTCTTTCCGGAGGGTTGTCTTTCCCCCCTTTCGCCTTTGGGTTCCTCTCTCTCCTTCTCCGGGCGGTGAGCCTCCTCCTCACAGGGCGGCGGGGACTGCAATGCCCATCATTCCCAGCCTGCTGAAAGGAGAGGGAAGCGTCGCGGCGCATAAGCTGGGGGGAGGCTGCGGCAGCCGCGTTGGGTCTGTGGGAAGCGTGAAGAACAAAGAGCCTGGCTCGCATCCTCCTCCTCCGGGGTAGACTCGAACTGGGGCATGTTTGCTGGGAAGTAAGTTGCCCGGAGTGCAGGCTGAGCCCCCGCAGCCCTTCTTCCCTCCTTCGGCCCTCTTCGCGTGTCCCACAAGTGCGAGAAGACCAGGGTGTCTCGCATTTACGGCCTGCCTGCCTGGATCCCGCTTCTAAAATGGACCTGGAGAGTCCTTTTTTCCGGGGCTACAGCTGCGCTTCGTTTGCTGCTTGCAGCAAAAGTCGTGGGCGCGGGGGGGGAGGGATATCACCAGGAAAAAAGGAAAATAAATAAAAAAACAAAATAAAAATAAATGTATTGCCACCAAGGGAATTATTGATGGAGCCGGGACAGCTTTTGTCAAATCCGGAGAAGTTTTAATTTTTTTTTTTGTTTTTTTGGGGGGTGTGTGTGTGTCGTTACTGCTGTTCGTGGTGGCAGATTTTTTTCCTACTGTTTACTTTGTTTCTGTCAACAACACTTTTCCCGATCGACTCAAAAAGGCTTTATTTTTGGGTGGGCAGGGGATGAATCCCTTGTGAATTGGTCCCTCAGGCCGAGTCGGTTCCCAATCTCCTTCTGCCTTTTTGGTTTTTTTAAATTATTCCTCCCAGGACTTTTTGGGGAGGTGGAAGGGGAAATTCGCGTGAGTGAGATCTGTCTTTGCAAAAGTCATACGGAATCGAGAAACTGTTTTTCCAGATAAAGGAAAATATCGGTATATAGTAATTTGGCGACGGCTAGGCTTTATAATAGGTGCTGGATTGAAAGTTGTCGCTAAATATATGCTCGTGGTAAATACATGCTAATATATGATAGTGGTGAATAGTTGCATAATATTTCCAATATAGAAGGGGTAAAAAGTACCTGTTTTCATGTACCCCTGGGAGGGAAAAAAAACCCCTGCTTTCGAGGATAGTATTTCCTGAACATATATATTCTGTGAAAATGTAAGATTTTTATCTTTGTTACTAGAATCGATTACTTTGTTGGAGTTGTTACAGAGTAAGGAATTTGATCGCAGTAGATTTGTTTCTGTGGCTCAGTTCTTTCTATACCACTTGTTTTCAATATTAGTCAAACTGAAACCACTGTTGGAAAATATTGAAATGAAAACTGATATTGGATATGAATACCAAATTAGCAGATAAATATTAGCTATTAGCCAGTTCAGAAATATTCCCAGTATTTGGGGATGTCTGGTCTTCCTTGAGGGTAGAGAAATACGAAATGATCCCTTTTGACATTAAAATTCTTGAAACTTTAAAATCGCAGATTAGAAATTGAAATAGATGGTTCTGACTCTCCAGAAGATGTCTCAAACAGAAAACTTCCTTGTGCCTATGGCAAGAAAAACCTAATCTGGACCTAAGGGAAAAGAATCAATCTTGAAATCAGTTCTTTGACCTAAAATCATTTTAATTTTTTGCACACCCTCATTCTGTCTAATGCTGGCCTTCTGATGATAGACTATATGTGGCTCCCCCCCTCCTGTATTGCTCTAATCTAGAAGGTTGGAGAACGCTGCAGTGCTGGAAAGGTGGGAAAACAAAAGGGAAATATCCATTGTTATTAGAGGACATTGCTTTTCTAGATGAAGCTCAACAACAATTAGAAAAGTTTAGATTCCTCTCTGTTTCAGAAGAGCAGTGGCAAAATTTGTTTCTGAGTGGTAGAGCTTGATAAGAATTTCCAACAATATACATGGGCAAATTTAGGTAAGTTCTCAATTAATTTAGTAAGGATTTACAATAATATTCTGCCTGTTAATAACCCTTCCCTCCCCTCCCAAAAAAACCTGTTTAAACCTTTTGCAATCAATCCTTCACCCATGTTATTTCAGTACTGTTAAACTCTGATAACTGCGTCATATTTAGATGTGATTCTTTTAATGTCATATGTCTTCAGTTGAGCGACATCTGTGAGACTTAGTTTCTTTTGTAAACAGTTGTGCGTTATAAATACATTCCTACTGTTCTTCAGATTAGCCATCCAGTTTCCATTCTATTTAAAATAACTTTTCCTACAAGACAAGAATAATGAGATCTCATTGCAAGTAGTTATTTCCTGACAACATTTATAATTTGTCATTTGCTTATCACAGTAAGGTATATGTTATCTGTTATAATTCTGTAGCATTATGATTAGTCAGCATATAAGGATGTACATGGTTATGATAAACTTAACCCAGTTTTCTGAGTTTGCACAACATACTTAACTGGCTGAGATTGCACAATAAATTTGGTTAACATGTACTGCTTTATGGTTGATGTATCTTGTGAATAGCCTTACTCAGAAGCAAGTCCCATTGAATTTAATGGGACTGATCCTCAGGTCCTAGTTCATGCTTTGTTCTGTAATAACTGAAATACTTGTATTCTTCTGAAACCATTTTTAAACATTAATCTTTCTGTTTACATGCAGTGTTTTTATCTCTTTTAATGCTAACAACCTTACATTTTCACACAAAGATAATTATAAATGATTATTTGTTTTCTTTTTCCTTTTGACCGTCTTACTTGAATTTCTTTTTGACAGTATTTTGATTAAAGATTTGATCAAAAATCCAAACAATGGGCAAAGAGAAATGCATCACTTAGGTTTGTTATTTTCTTACAGCTGGATTTAGCTTCCATCTAATGATCAGTTTTATAGTCTGAAATGTTATTTTTTAATCCCTTTATTCATGTCTACATATGCATTCTCTTTATGAGAGTCTTGCTCCTTGATAGAGAGGAAGTTGCCATTGGAAATAACAATATATTATACATCTAAGATGATTTAGTGAGAACATATGTCCCCTTTGGATGTTAATGGACTCCCACTTCCTATGAGGCCCCAGCAACATGGCCAGGAGTCAAGGTTGGAATTGTTATTGTGGAATACTTGATAGGCCATAGATTCCTTAGTCCCTCTTTTAAAAAAAATCTTCAGATCAGTCTTTACACTATTTTACTGCCTACGAAGACTTTTGATATAGTAACTTTTAATTAGTTTCTTCCTTGTTGTGGCACATGTTTTTCAGGCCTTTGGCTTGTTAACTAGGCTTTTCCTTGTTGTAATGATGTTCTTATTACAGTTCTTGTAAATTGGTGTGTTACCAAATGTAAAATAGGATAGCATTTGTTTACTAATTGAAGTTCTTTTTTTAAAACTGTAGAGGTAGGTAGGCAATTGATTTTCTCAAGGAGCCACATGAAAAACTGGAACATTTTGAAGGACTGAAGCAATAAGTTTGTGAAAGTAGAATAGGGACGCACGCACAAATGCATAAATTGAAAAAAATAGTAGCCACCCTCAAAACAAAAGCAATGAAGTTTTATTGTGTGCATGGTGTACTGTTAATTACATTTTATATCTAATTTCCGATTTACCTCATGGCTGGACAGTGACAGCCAAAGAGCCAGATCTGGCCTGGGGGGCTGTAAAATGCCCATGTCTGGTGAAGAAGAACATATTTATACCTGTAATAAAGAGAAAGGACATCATCGGACAGATTGATATGCTGAGCCACTGAGCATTTCCTGCTGTTGTATGGAAGTTTTGAAGAATAATTTTACTGGTATGTAGGAATAATGGCATGCAAAGGCTCTACAAAGAAAAAAAAAAGGATACATTTCTTGAAATGAGCAGGGGGTGGTATGAACTCTGTTTTCTGAAATCAGCAGTTAATTGTCTATTATTTCCAATGAAAAAAAGAACTTTACAAGACAAAAATGGATTTGTGAAAAGATAAATGGGTTTTTGTACAGATTTTTTAAAAAGGATAGGATCTAACAAATTGGTATGAGTAACTTATAAGCAACTAAGAAATGTTGCCTTAAGAGAAATGTTCACCTTCTCTGCACAAAAGTGCTTTTCTCTGACTTTTTTTGCTAGTATGCATATGATTATAATCTTACATGAATCTCTTGGGGAATAAACTTCATTAAATTCAGTAGTATCTACTTGAAAATCTGCACACTTAAAATTGAATGAATTGAACCATTGCTCTTTTGTCAACATACGAAATGATACATAGACACCAGTGGTGGGATTCAGATTTTTTACTACTGGTGGTTCTGTGGGCGTGGCTTGGTGGAGGTGGCAGAGGAAGGAGACTGTAAAATCTCCATTCCCGCCCCACTCCAGGGGGAAGGTTACTGCAAAATCCCATGCTCTCCCTACTTTAGTAACCTGCTTTCCAGCTCTGTTCTCCTGTGCAGGGCAACAAAAGGAGAGCCAGCCAATCAGCTGGAACTCGGGAGGCACAGAATAGATGAGGGCGGGGCAAGTCAGAGGTGGTATTTTCCGGTTCTCCGAACTACTCAGAATTTCTGCTACCGGTTCTCCAAAACTGGTCAGAACCTGCTGAATACCACTTCTGATAGACACACATGATTTTGGTTTTATAAAGTGTTGTCTTGTGATATTTAGAGACAATTCTTAGACAACCTGACAAGTAGCTATGTTCAAACCTAGGTTGATTTGACTTTGATTCATTATTTCAATATATATGACACATTGATGACAATACACTAATGCATTATTTAAATGCATTTCTATTTTATTTGCATTTCTAATGATTTTTCCTTTGAGAAATATTTTATGTTTGGTTTCTTTTGCTTGCTACTATTTTTGAATGGTGATTCATAACTGCTTTTATTCTACTGTTCATTACCTCAGAACATTTATAAGAAAAGGACCGTATAAATCCTTATTTTTTTATGAAATTTTAATAAATACAAGTATTGGTAGACTAATTCAAAGGGAATGTTTGTAATGTAATGAAAATCATTTTCAGTGATGAGATAATATTAGTTCTGGACTAGTTACTTTACAGATCCATTTATTAGGATGGTCCTCAACTAAGCATAATAAATAGATGTTTTTCTAACTCCTAAAGGGTTCTTTTTTAAAAAAAAAATGAATTAATTTGAACTAAAGTCCATTCTTCTATTTCTAGGATAGCCAACAGAAGTTGCTAATGTTGTTATCAAAGGCTAGGGTATTATTTTCAAAGCCTCTAATTGAGAAATATTTAGATAGCTTCCATTTGTCCAGTGGTACAGTTTTCCTAAGCATATTATAACTGCGTACTTCTACATTGATTCTCCATCAGATTTCAAATTTCAATGATGGTGATTACTGAATACATGCCATATGTTCTTAGTAGCTATGGTATAGTGCTATTGGCAAGAAAAATGCATTGATGTTAGCACTTGGTTCCATTAAATCATTTTTAAAGGTTCTGTTCTGTCACTTAATATTTATTTAGTCCTCAGTCTAATTTTTTCAGCATATGTTGTTAATTTTTACAGAGTTGAAAATCTCGGGTTTGGCTTTCCTTGTTGAATTAACCAGATCTTAACTGCTGTACTAAAACTTAGAAGGGTGTGTGTAAATATGAGATTTGTTGGGGAGGGAATTCCAAAATGTGGGAGTGGTATTTGAAAATAGCTGCTTCGAAGGGCCAAGAAATGGCATTCTCCTAGAAACAGAATCTAGAGGAATACAGAAGAAGGTGGCCTTCAGATAGCTGGTCTAGAATCTGAAAAAAATTTAAAGGTTTTCCCTGTCCAGTCATGACTGACTGGAGGGTGTATGTGCTCACCTCTGATTCTTAGCTGAAGGAATGTGTTATTTAGATGCTTCTGTCATCATACGCCAAGCGTGAAAATATGGTCCCCACCGAAGTGGTACCTGTTAATCTACTTGCATTTGCATGCTTTTGAATTGCTAGGTTGGCAGGAGCAGGGCAAGTAATAAGAACTCCCTCCCTCATGCTTGGGTTTTGAACTTGGGCTGTTGGCTTTCCAGTTGGTGACCTCAACATTTTAAATGCTGAGCCCGCTCTGATCTAGATCATGTAAGCCTTAAAGGCGACAACTGGCACTCTGAATTGCATCTGGCAATTTAGATTGGTGTAAAAGGGCCATTTGCAACATCCAGTTATTCTTTATTAGTGGAATATTACTGTGAGATGCAAGGCTCATGAATCAGGTGCTGTCTGTATTAAGAATAGTGTTTTTAGCTTTTGTTTGTGTTTCCTCCTATCAAATACATCATTTTCCTATATTAAATTTTTTCTTCAGGTACAGTCATGTACAGTTATGTATTTTTCAGAATTTATATGCTGCTCCAATCCTGATGACCTGGGGTTGGGTATTAGTAATGAATATAGATCTTCTCCAGACATGCAGATTAATGATGGGAAACTGAAGCAATCATGCAACTGTCTTCCCTGATACATGAACACTTGAAGAAGTATAAAAATATGCTTCTAGACAAAAAAACAGCGTTCTCTTTTTGCCCTGAACTGATCATGGTAACTGGCAAAGATTCTTCTCTGTGAAGAAAAAGTGCTAGGTATTGGATTATCTTCTCCACAATTTAACGGATTGTCCAGTGTTTAAAGAAAAGAATGAGCTGGAATATTAAAGAAGGATATAGCTTTGCAGTTGAGTCCTTCCCCCTTTAAAAGTTCCTCTGGCAAAAAAGTAGAAATGGAAGAACCTAAGGAAAGAGGGAGTTTTTAATTCACACATTAACAATTCCCTATGACTCTTTAAAATGCCCCTCTCTGTCTTGCTTTTTACGGAGACAAAGATTGGTAAATGAGTGTTACTGAGACATTAGGCAAGCTATGCATAGGCTGTAATGTTATTTAAAGCATGTAGAGTATGCTTCCCAATGCTGTCTCTTAATTGTTCAAGTATCCCTTTGGGACTGAAATATTCCGAGGAATGAAAAGGGGGCATTACATTACATCAGTATTGCATTCTTAATTGGAAAAGCTGTCACTCCTTGAATTCTGTTGCTTCTGTTAAAAAGATGGTTGAGTTGATAGCATAGATTGGGATTTTATGGAGACAGACTGAAGCCACATATGCAAAAGAGATACGTTAATTGTGGCTCTGATTTGACCAAGTGTATTAAATGCTTTCTCAGAAATGATTTTGGAGCTTCCCAGTTATCTTGAAAGTTAAAGGTTAATTTAACTCTTATCCAGAAGGAGTGCCGGGTATTTTTTCCAATCAGTATCTTTTCCAGAATATGCCAGCTTCAGAAATTGAAAGCAAAGGATTTATTAAACATGAAATGCTATTATTGACAGATTTTTTGAGAAGATAGCTACATGAGATTATTTTGGGCCTAGTGAAGGCTAAGCACTAAGACTGAATTCATTACAGTCTTTAGATTCTTTGGAGGTTGTGTGATTTCCTCCAGCCATTTCCACATTATGTTTCCATTGAGCATCGACTTTTTCTGGAAGAAAGTCTGTTGTGCTGAATAGCACTTGACTGAAATGCTGTCTTTTAAACTTCCTCTCCTAGAGTGTTAGACATGTGCAGATTTTCTCTCAGCAGGTGCCATTGTTCAATTTGTGACTGTCACCTGGAGCTGTGGAAAGATCTGAAGCACATATTAGCAGTTTAAAATTGCAAAGAAGGAAAATGTAAATAATGAAGGAAGTACATGAGTGTGTTGTGAAGAAAAGCAATGACAACAACTTGCTTCTCTTTTGAAATACTTGGGTCTAGGATATCCAAGAAAATTGAACAAAGCAGATTCAAGTTACATGAAAAGAAAGAATTAATATTACAGTTGCTATATCACAAGGTAGCTTTGAGGTTGCTAAAGGAAGGTGAGACAGAGCCATGGATAGTTAGACTATGGAAAAAGGCTTGCTGGCTTCTTCTAAGTCAGTAAATGTAAGCATTTAAGCTCAGAGAGCTTAACTGTCTTGGTTCTTAGAATGTTGCTGGCTATCTTTACAATGCTGGGAAAATTGGGATCCTAGACAAGATAAGTCTTTTCTCTTTTATGCTTTTGATCTGAAAGAACATTAAACAACTCATGGTGCAAGTTTGCCTTGAATGAAATGGGTAAGCTGTCTCTTTCATCCCTTATCACCTAGACTAGAGCCTGCCTGGCCTAAAAGCAACAATGCCTCTGAAACAGGTTTTAAAAAATAGGTTCAGTGTGCTGGAGGTTGGTTTACCTCTCTTGTGCCCTTTTAATTACTGCTACATACGTAGTTTTATATAAGCATGTTTTATGTATAAGTTTTGAAAAAAAAAATTAAATTATGCAGTGCTTTAAACTGAAGGACAGAAGTGTGCTTTAGAGTACATGGGCTTGCAACTATAGTGCCTATCTATAACTCCCTTTTTATGATTGCACAACAGCTGCATGATGCCAAAAAAAGCTGTGGCTATTTTCAAGTATTGCAGATAGGTGCTACTTTCACTGCATGCTTGGAAACATTTTTGCCTTGTTTGTTTGGAATCCAAAGTCAGATTTCATAATTTAACCCTGTGTTTCCAGTTTTATTTTGGTTTGATACCTGCCTTGCTCATAGATGAATGCATCTATCATTGAATTGCTGCTTTCTACGGTACTCATTATTAGTGGAAAATATATGACCTGCTTCTTTTCTCAGATGTTTTTTTCAAGGTTTAAATTTTAAGAAGTCCCTTAAAGTAAATTTAATGCACTTGAATTTGTATTATGTATGCTTGTATAAATTCAGAGGGACAGTTCATTTGCACCCCCTCCCAGAGCTTTGGTATCTAAAAATGTGTACTCTCCCTTGTTAGAGAGAGCAAAGCATCATCATCAGAGTACTGCTTTGATGGTTGTGGAAAGACAGGAGACATTTCAGAGCAATAGAATTTTTTCTAGAGCAGCTGTGCTCTTAATTATTCAGGTGAACAGTAGATAAAAGACTGCAGTCCATCCACAGTTTTATTTGTTATTTTAGCACAGCAGTGCTCTGAGGTCCAAGATATGTTCATGTATGATGGAATGTTCTTCGCTTGGTGGACTGGTAAACCAATTGGTAAATACATTATATCTTTTTGAGCAATTTTTCCAGCATTTTGGCTGGTCTAGAGTTAGTACAGGTAGTCCTTGACCTATGACCACAATTGATCCCAGAATTTATGTCACTAAGGGAGAAATTTGTTAAGTTTTGTCCCATTTTACGACTTTTTTTGCCACATTTGTTAAGTGAATCACTGCTGATGTTAAATTAGTAACACAGTTGTTAAGTGAATCTGGATTCCCCCTTGACTTTGCTGGTCAGGAGGTTGCAAAAGAAGGTCACATGATCCTGGGACACTCCAATGTCATAAATATGAACCAGTTGTCAAGCATCCAAATGTAAATCACATGACCATGGGGGTTCTGTAATGGTTATAAGTGTGAAAATGTTTCATAAGTCACTTTTCAGTGCTGTTGTAATTTGAGTGGTCACTAAATAAACTGCTGTAATTTGAGGACGACCTGTGGTATGTTGCTGAATTTCTGTTATACAACTGTTGTTGTACTGCTAAATTGTTCAGAACCCTCAGTTCCATTTTTATTCTGTCTCTGGAGTGCTTAATTTTGTCATGGAGGACTGGATTGTTGTATTTTTGGAAGGCAACATATAAATAGGATGAGGATGGTAGCAACTATCTTGTGGTACTTCCAGGAAGGGTGTTCTTGATGAGAAGTGAGGCACATAAAGTGAATAACGTAAAGAGAGGTACAACTTTGCTGGATGTCCCTGTCTCTTCTAACTACACCACCGGCCATGCCCACACCCGGTTTAGCAAAGAGGAAAAAAGTCCCCATATGTTGAGGGGGAAGGAGGGAGGGAGGGAGAGGGAACAAAAAAAAAAAAAAAAAAAAAACTGGAAGGAAGAAAAGAAAGACAAGACAGTTTGTACTTCTGCTGTCACCACCTTTCTGGAGAATGGAAACACTTTGACCAGCCTTCTTCATCCTGATTTGGAAGAGTGATAGGACTCTCACAGCATGTGCAACTTAGTTATAAACTGCATATAATAATCGTAGTGACAATAGTGAAAAGCAAACTGATGCCACACTTTCTGGCTCTACAGTAGTTGCTTTGAGGTATCAAACCAGAGAACAGGAACTTTATCTTCTTTTGAGATGATGAACACAGAAACCTCCGTGTTACATTTAAAAATGAATGTAACTTGCAGATAAGAAAGAAAAATATAAATCTTTATTTTAGCTTGCCAGCCAAATGCTCCAACAATTTGCAGTGGGATTCAATAAAGTTTTTAGTATTGATTTTAAAAAAAAACCAAGCAACGTCTCAATAGTCTCCCATAGAATTGTGTGGAATCTGTCTCTGGCTTTTATTTTGGAAATGTATTGGCCAACTCAATTCTTGCTTATTTGATACAATCTTAATCTACATAAATTACCTAGATTAAGATTGTATCAAATAAGCAAGAATTGAGTTGGCCAATACATTTCCAAAATAAAAGCCAGAGACAGATTCTTTGAAGCAGAGAACAATTTCCAAATACCAGGATCCATAGAGCAAAACCACACTCTTGAAAATAGAATAATCTATTACATTATGTCTGATAAATTTTGCTTCTCCAGCCAGGTGATCCTGACTAATTATCGCTTTTATAAATTGCAACTTTGGTTCAAAACTTTTAAGAGCAGTTCCTGTTAGCTTCTGTGGGCTCCCTAGAGCCATGATGGCGAACTTATGGCACTCGTGCCACAGGTGGCATGCAGAGCCATTTGTGCCGGCACGCGAGCTGCTGGCAAACTTACCTCACAGCTGACTTTTGGTAGGTTTGAGGCCTTTTTTGGCCTCCCAAAGGCTTGAGGAAAGCTTCTGCGGGCTTCAGCAAGCTTTGTAGGCTGAAAACTAGCCCCGTTTTGTCACTTCCGGTATTTTCAGAAAAACAGAAAATGACAAAATGGGGCTAGCCTTTGGCCTACAAAGCTTGCAGATGTCTTCCTCAAGCCTTTGGGAGGCTGAAAAAGGCCTAAAGCAGGCCGAAAATCAGCTCTGAGGCACAGTGCAGGTAAGGGGCCAGCGGAGGATGGGTGAGGGGATTGTGCATGCATGCGTAGAGGGCAGGGGGGTGCATTGACTTCTGGGTGCTGGCATGCAAGCGCGTGCATGCAAGCACACACACACACAAATTTTTGGCACAGGAGCCCAAAAAGGTTAGCCACCACTGCCCTAGAGATTTCTGGTTCAGAATATATCATCCTCTTTCGCATTAGTTGTGTTATTCCCAAATGCCCTGTCCATCTGGAGCCTCCACACATCAAATAGTCATCATTTTCTGCCCAATGACTATTTTCTTGACTCTTAAGTCACACCTTCCTTCACTTCTGGCCCCAGAGAAGTTTACCTTCATTCCTACCACAGTTCCTCCTACGTTGTGCTTAACCCTCTACTTCTTCTGGAAACTAAATCACCATGTGGCTGTTTACAATCTCCATTTTGCTTATACTTTTCCACCAATTTTTGTCCCTTTCCCAGATGTTCTTTTTTCCAGGAGATCTCCCTTCCCCTTTGAGGTCTCACATCTTCTTTTTTAAGAAACATTTTTTTAAAACAATAAGTGGAACTGAGAAGAACCTGTTGGGCAAGTCCAGACAAATTTTCTCCTCTCCCTCTCCCCATTTTGGTCTTTGGATTTTAAAGTGATAAATAATCCTTGTTGTCTTACTGAGGCAAATCTGGACTTTTCTGTCTTGTCCTCCCACATGTTCCTAAGCATTGCATTTGTTTCTAGATCAGGGTTTCCTAACTGTTTTGCCATCCCATCTCCCTTTACTGTAATCTTGTTGTACAAGTAGTCTTCAATTTATGACCACAATTAAGCCAAACATTTCTGATGATAATTAAGTTTTGTCCATTTTACAACTTTTCTTGCCACATTTGTTAAGTGAATCGCTGCAGTTGTTATGTGAGTTTGGTTTCCCCATTGACTTGGTTTGTCAGAAGGTTGCAAAAAGGGATCATATGACTGCGGGACACTGCAACCCCCATAAATATGTGTCAGTTGTTAAGCACGTAAATGTAAATCACGTAACTATGGGGGGGGATGCTACAAAGGTCGTAAGTGTGAAAAATGTTCATAAGTCACTTTTTAAAGTGCCGTTGTAACTTCGGATGGTCACTAAATGAACTGTTGTAAGTCAAGGACTGCCTTGACTACAAGGACTACACACTTGCCCTAAAACTCAAAACTCCAAAATGAACAATAAAAATAATGCAATGAAACTTTGGGAAAGGCAGATTTATTATAACAATATGTACCTAAAATACTCTTCAAGCTTCTCTTGGTCCCAGTTTGTACCCCCCTCCCTTTTAACCCCAAGGGAGTCACCTCTCACAGTTTGGAGAACTCCGTTCTAGATGAAGAGGTTGACACCATGACCAAGAATCATCTGTCAGTCCTGATCTGGCTGGTTGAATTTGGGAAGGGGGGAAAAGTTTACACCTTTATGAAAGCAAATGGGAGTTTACCCTTTCTCTTATTGTAGACAAATGGGTAAAACATAATTTGCTTTCAAGTCTGTGCTCAGAGATTCAATTTAGAGTAATCCCTGACTTACAACAGTTTATTTAGTGACTGTTTGAAGTGATAACAGCACTGAAAAAAGTGACATGACCATTTTTCACAATTATGACCATTGCAACATCCCTATAGTCACGAGATTTACATTTGGATGCTTGACAACTGGTTCATATTTATGACAGTTGCAGTCTCCTGGGGTGATGTGATCCTCTTTTGCAACCTTCTGACAATAGGGAAGCCAGATTCACTTAACAGTATTACTAATTTAACAACTTCAGTCATTCACTTAACAAAAGTGGCTGGTAAAGTTGTACAATGGGGCAAACCTCATTTAACAAATTTCTCACTTAACAACATAAATTTTGGGCTCCGTTGTGTTCATAAGTTGAAGACTGCCTGTATTGGAGCTGCAAGGTTTGCAAAATTCAATTCCAATCTATGCTCTTTGAGAAAATTGGAAAGGGAAACACGGCATATTTGATTAAAAAAACAACAACAACCCTCCAAGCTTGATGTTTGTGGGAAAGAAGTATGTTTGAGTTAGACTACTTCTCTATCCAATTCATTTTAATCAATTTAAATATTACTTGTGGTAACAGAGAGAAATATGGCCCTGGGACCAACAGAAAACCTCTAGTGGCTGCCCTTGTAATATTTGGTCATTTCTTTTCTTTTAGGCTTCCTCTAGACGTAGTCTCTGGCCCACTGGTTGGCAGAGAACTTTGGTCTTGACGTGAGAACTGTACCAATGGACAGTATGTCTATTACCAACACGCCAACCAGTAATGATGCTTGCCTGAGCATTGTTCACAGTTTGATGTGCCATCGACAAGGAGGGGAGAGTGAAACATTTGCAAAGAGGGCTATTGAAAGCTTAGTTAAAAAACTCAAGGAGAAAAAAGATGAACTGGATTCCTTGATTACAGCCATAACCACAAATGGAGCTCATCCTAGCAAATGTGTTACAATTCAGAGAACACTGGATGGAAGGCTTCAGGTTAGTAGAAGCATATCTAGTGCCATTATGTTCTTTATTTTACATAGTGGCAAAGAGATGTAGAGGAATGGAAAATCATCACGCATGCCTATAACCCTATGGAAATGGTGCTTACAGATATTTTTTTTTTGGTAGCGTTCAGTAGAGTATAAAATATTTCCTTCATTTATTAGGTGATTTTGCTTTGATTTTCCAGTGAATTTTTTTCATGATTTTCAATCTTTTTAGGTGGCTGGTCGAAAGGGCTTTCCGCATGTAATTTATGCACGGTTGTGGAGGTGGCCTGATCTTCACAAAAATGAACTCAAACATGTCAAATACTGCCAGTATGCATTTGACTTGAAATGTGACAGTGTCTGCGTGAATCCATATCATTATGAGCGTGTTGTGTCACCTGGCATTGGTAAGTTTGTTCATAAATCCATATGAATTGTTGAATTTAAATTTAAGAAGGCAATAGATTTTCAGACTGCTACAGAAGATTCCCGAGGTTGGCCAAGGGACCTTTCATCATTGTATTTTTTCCCCCTATTCTCTTTGCTTGTAGGGAAGATGTACCAGGAACACTGACAACCGGAAACAAGATTGCAATGTTTAAGTGCAATGTTAGTCATTCCAGCAGCTTTTGTTTATTTGTTTTCCTTTCAACTTAAAACTCCTTGGAGATATGCGGGAGAGAACAGCATCTCTGTCAGTAAAATATTCCAGATTCTTTCCTACTACTGGAGTGAGGAATTAGGCAAATTTCTCAAAGTTATTTCTTCTGGAAGAAATATTTCCCCAAAGCTCCATATAGACAGGCACACTTGATTTCCTTCTGGCCTTGGATCCTCCAGTGATCTTGAATTCTTGCTTACCCTTCGTTATCTTTGCCTTGCAGCATTCAAGAGACTTTTTGTTTCATGGTTGTGGGTTTTAATGTTGCATCCTACTGTGTTTATGGTCAAGGCAGGTTTTGTGACAATTGAGCCGTGTTTTGCAGCCTTTAGGCTAAATAGCCTTGTTGATGTTGGAAAAACTAGAAACATGGTTGGACCTGAAGAATACTTAGATTGAAGAAACCCTTGATTTGAGAAATCAAAACACATTCTGGAAAAACAACAGTGGCAAAATAGTTCAGTGTTAATACTAAGAAAGCCACATACTGGCCCATATAGTTTCAGGAGTGAGCTCAGTTCAAGGTAGAATTACAATTAACTCAGATTTTGCTCACAGATTTCATGGTACTTTGTGGAAGACTCTTGAAAACTGTTTTGTCTCATGGACATTATTTTGAATGTGGTGGATGGATCTTTAATCATTCTTTAAAGATGGGTTAGAAAAAAGTCTGTCAATAAATGTTTGCCTTTATGGAAAGGAAGAATTAATTGGTCCATCTCTGAAAGCTTGTTGTTTTAAAAAAGTTACTGTGATTGAACAAGAAAGAAATATTGCATTTCTGAAATATTATCATGGAATTACATTCCAGAAATAATGGGATAAAAAGACAGCTTCCAGTTTGATGTAAACGTTTGTCAAGTAGAGAATTTAAGAACATAATTTAATAGTACTTTATAGGCATATTTATTAAAATGGCCACCTGTCTCAAAATAGTGACTAGGTGGCACATAGGGATCAAAACAAGAAATAAAGCATAGAACACCCACACAGATAATGCAGTAACCTCAGTCACAAAAAACACACAATCAGTAGCAACAGAGATCACCTAATCTCCTGACTGAAACACTCCACGAAACAACCAGGACTTAAGGGCTTTACAAAAATTGTATTGCCACAGATTCTTTTACATAAATACAGGTTAGTGTGCTCCAGAACCTTAGAAAGCGAATAGGACCGCCCTATCCCAAACCTGGCCTATAGGAAGCTTAACACACCCAAAGGACTCACTATTTATTTTACCTCTTTTCCCAGATTCTACTGCAACTCCTGTTCTTTTCTTTGCAAGCCCTATTTCTGGAGAACAATAACTCTTCTACTGCCTTAAGCTGCTTCAGGCTGTTTTAGTTTCACAAATAAACACAAACCACTTTCACTCTCACTCCAATACCACAACTCCAACATACCCAGCTGCCTCTCAACTCAGCTTTTACAGTAGCTCATTGGCTAGGGAGATGTCTTAAAGAGACAGGGTACCAAGAGCCCAGATGCTAGTCATTTTGCAGGCAGCCTGTCCTTTCACACACATCTACATATTTCTGTCCATTTATTGCTTGCATGATAAAAATGTTTATTCACTGGTATTTAAAACTGGTCTAATTATTATTTATTTTCTCCTCTTTAAAGATCTTTCAGGATTGACTCTGCAAAGTTCTGGTAAGCTATACATAAACTTTTATGTATTATAAACAACATGGAATCTTGTTTTTTTTCTGCATTAGAAAAAATAGTGAATTCTGTATTATGCAATTACATGAGTCACAAGGAAATGTTCTGTCATTATATGAATGCAGAGAAAGAGAAAATGTGGTGTTATGATTGTTATTCTTGTTTGTGTTCTTAAAGGAACAAAGAAAAACGCCAATTATTGTGGGAGACCTTTAAATGGTTGCTCATTTTATGTGAAAAACATTGCCACCTGATGGACTTAGTCAATAAAAAGACTCCTTTCAAGAACTAAAAGTAGTAGTTTCGCAATGTAAATGAGATATTGCATGTATCTGAACTCATAAATTTCTAATTTCTGGGTGTCCACTAATGCATTGGGTTAGATACACTTAAACCTGGAATAAATCCATTGAATAAGTCTGATCCATCCTACTGTGATTTACTTGGCTAGTTAATTGATCTTAGCTGCTTTCTACGTGCAGTTTCTTGTACATATAGACATTGATTTTGGTTTTATTATATTTCCAAACTGGGATAAAATCCCAACTGGGTTTTATTTTGTCCTCAGACCAGAATTAAATCCATTCCCATTGATTACATTGAAAAAAGTCCCCTGTATGCTAAATGACTTTCTTTTTTTCATAATAGGTTTGTGTGGGAAGGATGCTGGCTCTAGGTTTATATGCATAAGAGTCAGTTGGCTATGACTGCTAATGGAATCGATTTCTGCTGATGTATAAGAGCTTTCAGTTTCTCCTGTGCTCCCTCAAAATCTCCTTGGGGGAATGGGGGAGGAAGAGGAGAAAGTCCATTCCTGCTCATCGAGTGTTGAATTTCAACATGTATCTGAAGCAACAATAGGGCAGCAGTTCTGTGCCCTTCACAGGTTGCTTTTGTCGTCTTGCCAATGATTGGCTAATTGTCCGCAGTTCTTACAGAAACCGTGGGACTTGTTTCTATCATTTTGACATCATGGGCATCTCACTTGGGTAGGGAGAAGTATTCTTTGTTTTTTGTAATTATCTTTTTTACCTTGTTCTGATTTACATATTATTATTATTGTTTTTCTTTACATTGGGCAAGATAAAGTTAGTTGTAAATAAATAGTTGTCAAATATAATCTGTAGGGTCCGGAATAATTTAAATGTCCAAGAATTCCAGGGAGATGCTAAAGATTCTTGACATAAACCCAAGAGCATGGATGAGAGAAGGATTGTTTGGGTTCATTACAATGGACTTTAATATTCATAAAGTAATAATGATTTTTTTTTCTTTCAAAAAGGATATCATCATCACTTGGAACTTTTAAGCTTCTTAAGTTTAATTGTGTATCCTGACAACATTCTTCCATTTTATTCTGAATATCTCAGATGTATGATTATTTCACTCACTTTTAGGATCAGCCTGCTCTTTTTTTTAGAAAGCTTTCCCAAATTCATTTATTCCTATCTTTGCTTCTTTTGTCACTTACAGTAATCCTTCTCTATCTGTGCCTTCAAGTGAAAATGGCTTTTCTTCCTTCCATGTGGTTACTGCAGTTGTTTGTATATTTTTCTCCTTAATTTTTTAAACTTGTCTTTTATCACAGCACCTGCCAGCATGTTAGTAAAAGATGAGTATGTACATGAATTTGAAGGGCAGCCGTCACTGTCATCCGCTGAAGGCCACTCAGTTCAGACGATTCAACATCCCCCGAGTAACAGAGCACCCACTGAATCCTATAGTACTCCAGCTATGTTAGCGCCTTCTGAGCCTAGTTCTGCCAGCACTACCAACTTTCCCAACATTCCTGTTCCTTCCACAAGTAAGATAATGATGACCAGCATTTGAAAATGCATATTGTCCATCCCACTTCGTTTTAGAAACCAGCCATGATTAATCAGGCCTTTAATATAAATGAGTTACTAAATGAATAGAGAAACTGTGGAATCCTGTTTGATAATTATATTTCATATAATAATTACAATCATATAAATTTATAATTATATGTGATTAAATTTAATCAGAATTTGGTTAGGTTGATGTGCTGATTCTCGTTGTGTTCCTTTGTCATTGTTTATTCTGCTATTTTACTTCACACACCTCTCCATTTTCCTTTTTATCATTGTAAGCCGCCCAGAGTAGCACCCACTGTGAGATTGGCAGCTAATAAATTTAACAAATTAATAAATAAATTACTACTAACTTAATGGTAAAAGTAATAATTGTTAGTGGATTCCTTTTACAGAGTTAGAACTGTATTCCTGATTTATTTCTTCATTATTTTTATTTATTGCTTATTTATTTCATTTATGTGCTGTTTCTGTCTGCTGTGTCTTGACAGCTTATAGTTCTTCATTATATAAAACATAGCATGGGGTAGAGAGGAGGATGGATATTCATACACATATATACTGTATCTCTCATTGGGTGCAAATTAGAAAATATGTTTAGTTCTCAGTGCCAGAAACAGGACTGTGGAAATCTGTACATTACGTTAAGAAAGAAAAAATAGAAAAGAGACCAGTGTTTAGGGAGATGGATAGTAGTTAGATAAATAGTGCATTTGTTCATCTTTAAAAAAAGTTTTTACAGTGTCTCCTACTTTGCATAATTCTAAAAGACTCCTTAGAACAGGCCAGATGCGTCATGTGCTGGCCATGCCCATGCCTGGTTTAGCGAAAAGGAAAAAAGTTGTGAAACGTCATGTGATGCTGCCACGACATGAGTTTGACATCCCCCCCTTAGATCAAGAAAATAACTCCATGCTTCTACAAGTTTAATAAGGACCTCAGTGCCACGCACTGCTTTTTATGCCTTTAGCCCCAGGCCCAAGTAGACCCAACAAAAAGGGAGCCATCAAGATCTTACTTTGGATGCCAAATAAAGCACTCTTAAGTAATACAGGAGGATTGTGCTGGTGGCTTCTGTCCTACCTTTTTGGTAGAGTGCATCATTCTTTGTCCTTGCATCATATTATCTCATTTGCATTTATTACTTAGAATTAAGCAGCTATATTAATATGTTGAAGGGTATGTTATTGGTGGTTTTATTACTGTAATCATATTAATGGCAGAAACCTCAGGCTTCTAACAGAGTAGTAATTCATTTTTTTGAAGCAATCATGAACTGTTTTACATTTTGCCAGGCCAACCAACCAGTATGTTGGCAGGTAGCCACAGTGATGGACTCTTACAGATTCCTTCAGGGCCTCAGCCAGGGGCACAGCAGAATGGTTTTACAGCTCAGCCAGCTACTTACCACCACAGTAAGTGAACTGTTTACATTCCATTCCATTCCATTCCATTCCATTCCATTCCAGGGTTTAGTTTAGTTTGCATTCTTTTCTTTGAAAAGAGATGGGAAATAAAGGCATATTTTCTGTGTCTTTTGTAGATAGTACAACAACTTGGACTGGTAGCCGTACTGCAGCCTACACACCTACTATCCCCCACCATCAAAATGGACACCTTCAACATCATCCACCTATGCCTCACCCTGGACATTACTGTAAGCATGCACATGTTATTGTATGCATGGCTTAATTGGTGTAATAAAATCATGATTTCCCGAGAGACAGCAAGACAGAGTGCTGAACTGAAAAAAAATGAAGAAATATTTGGTCATCAACGAAGCTTTGTAACTTATCTCAGGCGAGTTAGCGGCTGGGTAATGTATTGTATCATGCTGAGTTCATAATGTGGTTTGGGTTAGGACTTAATTGTGAATTAGCCCATTTGTGGCTTACTCAAAAAAGAAAAAAAGTATAGCTAATTCATGACATATGAATTCAGCTACTGCCTTTTATACACTGGGTACAAATAGAGTCACTTGGCAAAAGGCACTTGGAACTTTTTAGACAAAGTCAGTTGGGATATAAATGTGAACTTTAAAAAAAGAAGAAGAAGAAGAAAATGCCTCTGTCTTTTGTATAATTCTAGAACTCTTCAAGTAGAATTCTTCAGCTTCCACAGTTCAATCCCTTCAATCCCATATTCTTCTGTTTGGGAATATGTAGAACCTATATATAGAGTTTTTAACAGAACTTTTATAAAATGGCCTAATGTTTTGATTAGGATACAGGTAGTCTTCAGCTTACGACCACAATTGAGCCCCAAATTTATGTTGCTAAGTGAGCCATTTGTAAAGTGAGTTGTGTTCCACTTGCCGTCCTTTTTTTGCCATGTTTGTTAAGTGAATCTGCAGTTATGTAACATGGTTGTTAAGTGAATCTGATTTCCCCATTGACTTTGCTTGTCAGATGTTCACAAAAGGGACCCTGGGATACTACAACCGTCATAAATGTGAGTTAGTTGCCAAGCATCTGAATGTAAACCATGTGCCCATGCGGATGCCACAATGGTAACTAGTGTGAAAAATGATCATGTCACTTTTTTTAGTGCCATTATAACTTCAAACAGTCACTAAATGAACTGTTGTAAAAGTTGAAGACTAGTTGAGAAACCTTCACATCAAATTTGAGCTTATTTCTAAAGTACTATAGTACTGTAGATATAAACGCACAGACCTCATCTTAGTTTCTCCTATGTTGCTGGTTTGCTATGAATCTGAAAATGTTCTATGCCCAAAAGAGTTAGTTTCCTTTCTCAATCCAGGCCAGAAATCAGGGAAATTTGGTCCAAATGTATACCAGAACATTTTGGATGAAATGTTTTTGGGCAGACAGCTGGAAAAATCCAAAGGCACTCTCAGTTACTAAGAGGAAAAAAATGTGGTATAAAAGTGGGGTGATGGACACATTAGGGGTGTGGAGCTTAAAAAGACCTTGAAAATAACTAGGCGAAAATAGGAAAAGAAAGCTACAGGGAAGATGATGGGGTTGAGATCATGGATATCAGTGACTAATAAGTGGTAGGTAAAGGAATCCCGAGAAGGTTAGGATGGGGGTGAGGCAGCCACTTGAAGCCAGGGAATTGGGCAGGAGCTAAATAGCACCTGGAAGTCACCAAAGAAAGGTGGTGAGAATGTGGATAAACCAGCACACCAGTCATGGAGAAGAGTGGGAAGGGTTCCCCAGCGTTTCCCTGCTTGCTCCAAGAGATCCTCTAGATCAGGGCTGTTCAACCATGGCAACTTTAAGACCTGTGGACTTCAACTCCCAGAATTCCTGAGCCAGCCTTGCTTGAAGTCCAGAAAGACACCCTTGTTCTAGATTTGTTTAATGTCAAGTCAGGACAACCAAAGGGTTTCAGGTTTTGGTTGTAGGGAGCCCCAGTCTATTCTTAGGTGCAACCCGTGAAAAATTGTGTGTAAGTTTGGCTTTTAAAACAAAACATTTTCTCTGTTTTATATTGAGTTATGTTATTTACATTTATTAGAATTGGAAAGGAAACAGTCTTTTAGAGATGGGAAAACCTGCAAGGGACAGTGTGGGTATAAAGTATGACTTTTTAATTGTTTTTTTTTTTAAAAGGGCCGGTTCATAATGAACTTGCATTCCAACCTCCGATATCAAATCATCCTGGTAGGTGCATTTCATTTAATGAACATTCAGTTAAATGCTTATTCCATATTACAGAATTAAACGGGTACCTCATGCCCTCTTTAAAACCCATTGTGCCCATTTTATCAACCCACCTGTGTAATACTCACATATTAAGGAGTGGGGAATCTCTGGTCTGCTAGCCAATCATGATCTGTGGTCTCCTGACATGTTTCTTGCCTCGGTTGCACCCCTTCCCCCATGGGTGCAGTACAAGGGCCTTTAAAAAAAAAAGTTCCAATGGAGTGCTAAAAAAAAGCCAAACTACTGTGGGATAGGTGTTCAAGGGCTTCAGGAGAAAAGGGCAAACAGGCCATTTCCTACATTTTGCACTTCTCCACCCTTGCATGCTCCTTCACTTGCACACTCCTGCATCACCACCCCAAATCCACCCCCATCCAGGGCCTTCCATCCGTGTTCAGCAGCATGGTTTTTCGAAAACCGCTGTGATTGACGGAGATATTTTTTAAAAAGCAGTCGGGAGATTCTTCAAACCTGTGACACAAATCTGGTCTAGAAAGCATTTTTCTGCACTCATTAACACTTCTAGTTCTTGTAAGTGCTGATCTTTTCAATGAAGCCTCTCTTCCCCACCCCTCGCCTCCCCCTTCAGCTCCAGAGTACTGGTGTTCAATTGCCTATTTTGAGATGGATGTTCAAGTGGGGGAGACATTCAAAGTCCCTTCAAGCTGTCCAGTTGTTACTGTGGATGGATATGTGGACCCTTCTGGTGGGGATCGCTTTTGCCTTGGTCAGCTTTCCAATGTACATAGAACAGAAGCCATTGAGAGAGCCAGGTAGGTTTTGCGGGTCTGGAAAAGGAAGCAACTGATTTGTCCTTTGTTTTGAGATGCTTGTGGGTTAAGCTTTGAAAGTATGTCCTCCTGTTTAGGTGTACAGGTAGTCCTTGCTTAATGACCACTAGTTAAGTGATTAAAATTATGACTGTGCCAAATGAATGATATTTACAACCAGGCCAGGAAGTTACTGCCATTATAGTGCCCCCCTCCATGCTGCTGTCCTATCATTCTGCCACTCCTTCTTTTCCATTGGCATTTTCCTCCTCCTGTTGAGCTGTGCCCAGCTTGGTCCTTCACAATGCTTTGCCCGCAGTGGGAGGAAGAAGATGGCAAAGGTCAGCGGTGGTGCAGGCTGGCCAGTAGGGCAAGGTCTGCTTAAGACACTTGTGTACTGTGTCTCATGGACTAAGGGAACCTCCCAGCAAAACCTCTCCCCTACTTCTTAAAGAATAGACAGATTGATATCTGGTGCTTCAAAATCACAGATCCAAGTGCTAGGAAACATGCCAAGGAAGTAATTAGAATAAGAAATGGAGTAAGATTCACACAGACATTTCTAATTTGTATTCTACAGCCATCACATCATCAGTTATAGGGATATGAATCTGTGCCTGGGTATCATATGTTGCGTGTTGAGTTATATCTATTCTGAGAGATCCCTTTTTGTGTAATTAAAATTTCCAGCTGCTAGAAAGCCTGAAGTGGTACTTTTAATTCACGAATTGCACAAATGTTGAGTTCTGGTGGCATGCCAGAACAGCAATGGATGAAATGGATTTGTTTTTATCTTTAATGAGCATTCTTTCCATTGTGCTCCTTTCTCTGCAATAATTTAATAATTCCACAGAACTTGATTTCGCTGTTTATTTAAAATCCTGTTGGATGCATTTGATATATCTTGACTCTGTTAAGTGAGTTCTTATGATGTTCAACTGTGACCTCAAAGAGGTTTATGAAAATCACAATAAGTGGAAAGGCTTTCATTATATAATCTTGTTATAAATAAATTATTGTCCTGTTTTTCTACTGAGAGTTGCCTGACACAGGCATGGTTAGCCTTGGTCTCTTCACCATCCAGCATGTATGAGTTGTCTGTTGCAAGTGTGATGCATTGCTAGAAGTAAATCAGACACACAGATAGTCCCTGACTTACAACCACAATTGACCCAAAATTTCCATTACTAAGCAAGATAGTTGTTAAGTAAGTTTTTTCCCAGTGCAAGTCTGTTTTGCCACCCTTGTTAAGTGAGTCATTGCAGTTGATAAGTTAGTAACCTGGTTGTTAAGTGAATCTGGCTTCCCAATTGACTTTGCTTGCCAGAAGATCGCAAAAGGGGATCGATCACGTCATCCCGGGACGCTGTCACTGTCATAAATATGAATCAGTTGCCAAGTATCTGAATTTTAATCACATCACCGTGAGGATGCTACAGTGGTGAAAAATGGTCATAAGTCACTTTTTCCTGTGCTGTTGTAACTTCAAACAGTCACGAAGCGAACTGTTGTAAGTCGAGGACTACCTTTAGGTCCTTTCAGAGGAATTGGTGCCTGTATATAGCAGTCAATCTTGAAATGCAGAACAGAGAGGCCAGGCCTATGCCTGTGGATGTTGTATCTAAGTCCATCAGTAAAGATACACTTGGTAATAAGTTTCCGATTCATCTTTATTTAATCCTGGCCCCTTGCCCTGAACATAAACTAGCAATTGGCTTCCTATAGTTGAATGTGTTTTGGGTTCACTCAGTCTTGAAAGTCATTCCTTAAAAAAAAAAAATACGACTCAAAACACACTTCCACCACTTCTGTCGCTGCTGAAGTGGCCTCACTCTTATCTTCAGTCTCTGGGTGCTCTTAACAAATCACTTGAGAGGTGAGGCTGTTCAAGGTCTCTTGAGTATTTGCTTACTCCTTGGTTAGAATGTCATAGAGTTGAACTGCCTTGCCAGCAAGGCCTTGGGTCACAACTCCTTGGAAGTGCAAATACACTTTTTTTTTTAAAAAAAAAATGTTAATCTGTTTTTCTAAACTGGCTTGTGGCAGATCCAAACTGACTTGTTGCAGATCCATTGGATCAGGGGTGACAAACTCCAGCCCATGGGGATACAGCCCATGGAGTGCTTAAATCTGGCCTGCGGGGCCACCCTGGAAACAGCAAAGGACCAGTCCACAGTGCCTCTGCCAGCAAAAACGGAGCTTGGGGTGGCTGCGTGTGGCCCTCCCTAGCTCTGTTTTCGCTGGCAGAGGGTTTCAGAAGGCCATTACAGCTGAAAATTGAGGTTGGGAGCCCATTTTTGCTGGCAGCGGGCTAGGGCTGCCATAGGTGCCCCCGACAGGAGTGACATCGAGTTGGCCATGCCCCTCCCAGCTCCCCCCCAAGGTCAAGCACAACCCTGATGCAGCCCTCAATGAAATCAAGTTTGACACCCCTGCATTGCATGGCAACTGTCAAAATTCTCAACCAAGGGGTAGCTATAACAGGCACCCAGATTTGGAACTCATTGTATAAACTTTTAAGCCTTGATTTCAGTGAGGTATCACTAGATATATCTATGTCCTCTTGTTGTATTTAGGAGAAAGGCAGGCCTTGCTTCTTAAGATTTAGTCTTCAGAGTGTTTGCACAAATGTTTAAGAGCAACTGAAGTTGAAACCAAATAAAGCTGATTTGTCGATGGTTCAGTTTTTCCCATTGTATTGAATCTTGGTGTCTTTGTGTTGTGTTTTTTTTTCCTCCTATCAGGTTGCACATAGGTAAAGGTGTACAATTAGAGTGTAAAGGGGAAGGCGATGTCTGGGTTCGGTGCCTCAGCGATCACGCAGTGTTCGTTCAGAGTTACTACTTAGACCGAGAAGCAGGACGGGCCCCGGGTGATGCGGTTCACAAAATTTATCCTAGTGCCTATATCAAGGTTTGTTAACAAAATAATACTGCATTTTGAAGTTGTAATAACAGGAATAATTTTACTCGTCTAGTTCTGGACTGGCAGTGCTAATCCCTAATTCTTCACAAAGTTTTGTTCTTCTCCATGTTGCTTTTTTAACCTGAAGTTGCAAGTCTGCAGCTTATGGTCCCACACTATGTAGCTCATGTTGTACAGCTCTTATTTGGGGGAATCTGATTATTTACCAAAGGACCATAAAACCTGCAAAATCTTTTTTTTTTTTTTTTGCATAAAAGTACATTTCACCCACTTTGGAGATTGTAAATAACCTGAGTGAATGATTTTAAACATTGTGTTTGAACATAACACAGAATAATTCTGAGAAGCGTGTGTTACTAAGTATAAGTGCAATTCTATTGCATTTAATCTGGAACCTTGTCTCATTTTACCATTCCAGTGATTAGGAAAAAAATGCATGGCAGATAAATGATAAGAGCAAAAGGAAGACGACTTTGGAAGACGACTATTTTCTCTGTGAGGGCCTCCCATTCTGCAGCCCAGAAGATACTCCCCACACATTGTGGGGGTTAAGAATGTTGAAAGCAGTTTTGACATCCTGCTTATTTTGATAAAAAATCTTCTTGTTTTCTCAGGGAGGGCTTCCTGTAATTTGGTTCCTAAGCTGTCAGTGTGTCTTTGCTGCTTTCAAATCAAGGCTGGATATGCTTTGAAGCCAGATGCATAGGTGCTTTGTGCTCAGCACAAACAATAGAAAATGGATTGCGCAGTGCTGTAAAGAGCTTTACTTTTACAATTTGGATAAATCAAGAAGACCTTGAGTGTTTTCTGATAGAAGGAGTTGGGTTAAACGTTCTTCAAAATCGCAAAAATCTGGATTTTTCAAGCTGCAATATTCAATCTGAATATTGCAGCTTGCAAGTGGGGTAGAAGAGTGGATGCAGGGAATGGAAGGTGACCTGAAAACCCATGCAGTTATTCTTCAGCTAAAATAGCCCAAGGAGAGGCAAGTCACCTGCAGCTAGTGTGTCCTCATGTTTTTATTTTTATTTTATTTTTACATAGATCACAATCCTATGCATGTTTGCTCTAAGTCAGGGCTGTCAAACTCCTGGCCTGCGGGCCAGATGTGTCATGCGCTGGCCACACCTATGGTCCAGTTTAGCGAAGAGGGAAAAAAGTTGCGATATGTCATGTGACGACGAGAGTTTGACACCCCTGCTCTTAAGTTAATATTCATGCAGGTAGTTCTCGACATCCAACAGTTCCTTTAGTGACCATTCAAAGTTATAACAGCACTGAAAAAAAAAAGGAGATTCATGACCATACTGCAGCATCCCCATGTCACATGATCAAAATTTGGATGCTTGGCAACTGACTCATATTTACGGCGGTTGCAGTGTCCTGGGGTCATGTGAATCCCCTTTTGCGACCCTTCTGGCAAGCAAAGTCCATGGGAGAGTTAGATTCACTTTACAACCATGTTACTAATGTAACAACTGCAGCAATCCACTTAACAACCCTGGCAAGAAAGATCATAAAATGTCTCAAAATTCACATAACAAATGTTTCACTACGCAACAGAAATGTTGGGCTCAATTTTGGTCGTAAGCTGAGGACTACCTTTACTTCCATTTGCCCTGGGTCAATTCACTCAGGTTGACATCTCACTCTTGTCAGCATAAACAGATGGACATGTTCACAGCTGTTCATCCATCGGCTGCAAGTCTTGGCTTGACAGGGAGCAGAAGCATAGAAATAATTGCCACTCCAAACAGATGCCCCCACCTTGTTGGTTTGGAATGGCTCCTGCTTGATTCATAATCATTGTGTTCCTTCTCAGAATATCCAGAATTCATGCAGCTAAAAAGACACTTCAATCTTAAAAGGGACTAGAAAGCACGAAAGCAAAAGATACTCATCAGTATTTTTTAATTTAAGCTCTGAGATCAGTAGCCCACGCACTGGGTTCTGCGGTTGCCCCATGATAAACCCTTTAAGGTATTGGGTCTGCTTTTCCCCCCAGTTTGGTTGGGCTCTTCAAGATGGCTTCCTCTCTACCATAACGCTGCTTCTTTTTAAGGTATTCGATTTACGCCAGTGTCACCGCCAAATGCAACAGCAGGCTGCCACAGCGCAAGCCGCAGCTGCTGCCCAAGCTGCCGCCGTGGCAGGAAACATCCCTGGGCCAGGATCTGTCGGAGGAATTGCTCCAGCGATCAGTAAGTGCTCGGTGAAATCTTTCATCCCTCCATATATTTTGAACTGTTTTCAGTGGAAAAAAGAAAATTGAGAGAAGCACATCGTGCATTCCCAAAGTTAAGAATGATGCATTTCTGGTAGTTTAGAACACAAACCACATTTTAGTTTCCAAGTATATGTGTAAGTTAGGATTTAAAACTGCTCATCTGTGTTTTTTTTCTCTGTTTGCTCAGCACACTTATCTTTAGGTGTAATAAACTAGGTGCAGATAGTTCTCGACTTAGAACCAGTCGCTTTGTGACTGTTTGGAGTTTACTTGGGGCTACTTGCAACTCAGAGTTCTAATGGATGTGCCCCCCACATCTACCCCTTGTGCATGGTCCCAAGACTGCACAAGCTGCACCCCATTTAGGGCTATTTCCAGCATCCTGTGGTCACATAACCATTTTTGGTAAAAGTGGTTTATTTCACCACAACAAAAATGGTTGTAAAATTGGCTGACACCACTTTACAACTGTCACAACTTAATGGTTGTAACGGGCAGGCTCCATTACAGTCTTAACTGTAGGATTATTGTATAACTTCACTCAATTATGATTAGCCAAACCATGATTTGCAAAGCAGCCTCAGACTTTCAGTCATAAACTTCTTTTGTCAAGTCAGACCCCATGCTAATATTTAATCAGCCCACCTTTTACTGGGATATGTAGCTCACATTTTTTTTTCCAACAAGATGCTTGAACATTTCAAGATTTTATTTATCTAAATGTATTGCTAGCCCAATTCTAATGGCTTTCATTTTCTTTCTAATGCTGGGATATATAGCATACACACACATATGTGTGTGCAGACATAATTTTTATATAAAATACTTGAAAATGTCATGGTCTTGTTTCTTCATACGTTTCTTTATTTGAATTCATTACTTGCCAAACGCCAATCGGCTCTGTTTTCTTCCTATTTCTAAGTGACAATCTGAGCAAATCCAAAGTTGATGGAGGGGAGAAAGGCCTTCTTCTAAAATTGGGTTGATACCAGCACGTGACTTTGACAAAAGATGTTGCTAGGAGGAATTTTTAACATCCCTGTCCCTGCCTTAGGTTTGTCAGCAGCTGCTGGAATCGGTGTGGACGACCTTCGCCGTTTGTGCATCCTGAGGATGAGCTTTGTGAAAGGATGGGGACCCGACTACCCACGCCAGAGCATCAAAGAGACTCCATGCTGGATCGAAATCCATCTACATCGCGCCCTCCAGCTGCTCGATGAAGTTCTCCACACCATGCCGATCGCAGATCCCCAGCCCTTAGACTGAGACCGCACAGCTGTGAGCCACGATGGAGCGAGGAGGGTGGATTGTAAAAATTTTGTTTATTACGGGGAAGATATATTTTACTTCCATTCTGCTTAATCTCTTAACCAGGTTTTAAAGAGAAAATGTCTTTGCCACCTTGCTCTCAGCAGAAAGAAGCTGAACTTGTAACTCCAGATAGTTCACACCTTCAGACCTTCGGTGGGCTATTTGTGGAAAGCTGTCACCAGTCAGAAATTTTGTAAATGGTGATTGGGCGTCACTGCTGTGTCTGTTTCTTGGACATCTCATTGATTCGCGCGAGCTTCTTCTCAGAATTAACAGGGAGCTCACGCTGAACAATCCTATGCATTTCAGGGAGCCTGGAGGTGGGGGGGGGGTGTCCCTCACTTATGCAGTCACCCAACTTGTCCTTGCATGAGTCCAGCCCAAATGAGCAAAATCATGTTGATTATTCTAAAGGGAGGATTCAGATGCTCTGCTGTATTGGGCACTGGGGCATGTCTCATCAGGAGTTTTTTATGTAAAATTTTTATGTATTGCCTTTTATTTTAAAAAATGCACTAAAACTGGGATGGGCTTCAGAGCTGGTATCCATTTTAAATGCAACGTGAAGCAAACTAATAAAATTGTCTGCTAAATTCAGTAGCAAAACATCTGCATTTATTCTACATTCCCAACTGATTTTAACTTTTACCAGCACGGAACTTCTTAAATACATTTGAGCAATTAATTGGGATAGTGTGAATCTGCTAACTGAACTTGGTGTGCCATCTCAGACTTCTTAAAATCATGTTTATGGTTGTAACCGCTGAAAATCCAGATTTTATATTTTTCAAAATTTCTACTCAGGGCAAGCTGGCAAACTTGTTTTTATACTTCTCGGTTATTTTAAGCTGTTTATCTCATCAACGATCTTATCTATTTGCATTGACTTTGTATAGAGAATTTCAAGTAGAAGTTGCAAATGTAATGGCTGTATGACAGATGCATTATGCTTCTCTAGTTAATAAAACTATTAGAAAACTCTCCGCACTGATAAAAAGTGATGTATTTCAGCTGTGTGCCACCTTTTGAATCCGGAGCTCAGAATCGGTTTGTCTTTGGGAATTGAAAAAAACCATAGTGAGTGTTTCTTGCAGCATCTGTTTTGGGATGTTGGATTTACGGATGCTGCACATTTTGTCTTCTCTTAACTAGCCCTCAATGTACAGCCTTCCATTTAGCGACCATTTGAAGTGACAACAGCACTGGAAAAAATGACTGAGCCTTTAGATTTTGCAGCATCCCTAAGGTCAATATCTGGGCACTTGGCCACTGGCTTGTATTTATGACAGTTGCAATGTCCAGGAGTCCTGTGATTGACATTTGAGGCCTTCTCAGTCGGCTTCAGGCAAAGCCAGCGGGGAAAGCAAGATTCACTTCACGCCCACACACAATTCACATATCGACCGCAGTATTTTCTTTAACAACCATGGCAAAAAGTTTGTAAAATTAGGTGTGACTCAGTCACCACCTTGATTATTCTGATCCCAAATTGGTCGTAAATCGAGGACTTACCAGAAGCCGCAAGAGAACACCATGTAGTGTGGCTTTCTCCCAGCCTCCCAGCCAACAGGTATAAGGGGGGGGGGCAGGGTATTAGATATGATCCAAAAGAAGACTCACAATCACCTGCCTTACCTGATTATTGATCTTGGACTCTCCTACCTGCTGTATGGCTCTCCTTCACTCACCTGACTCTGTCTTGCTTTACCTTTTTGAGAAACTTGGAACAATTCAGAACCTTGTTGTAAATTGCAACATTTAATCAGGTAAGGAACCAAAAGAGGGCCAATTCTTTTTTATGTAAAAAAAGAAATGGGAAATTTTGACAGCTTCCATATTGAAAGAGCCCTAGCTGTGGCATAAAGACGTTTGTTATTCAAGAACCAGAGAGTAGTTTTCTTCAGAACTGTCATTCATATGCAAATGTATGCAGTTGTGATTGAACAGTCAATTAAAACTCATACAATTAATCAATAAAAGGTGTGTTTAATTAGGAGGCAGCCCTAATAGAAGTTAATTAATGCAGCATACCTTGCATTCATAATGTCTAAAGTGCTATAGTCCCCCAGCCCTGACTGCACATAGCATGAAGTATGGCTTTGCTTAGGGAAGCCTTTGTCTTAACATATCAGTGCTTTTTTCAAGGAGAGAGTGCAAAATGATTAGACATTCCCAGATAAACCTTCAGAATTCACACTAGATATGAATCACCCCACTGGACATGGTGCTTGATCTGCTCTGCAGCCTTTCCAGAACTCACATAATTCCAAGCCCTACTTGGAACTTAGCTGTGGTTTTTCCTGATGGTGGAACAGGAGCGTCGGCATCAGAGGTTATAGAAGTTGCAATGTGTGAATAGTCTTTTTTTCCCTCCTCCATTACAAAACTTGGTTGTATGGGCAGAGGGTACAGCGTTGATATTAAATTCATTCTTGCTAGTAGTGTTTTCAGTTACTTAGCATTCCGGGGGGGGGGGTGTTTTGGGTTTGCAACTTTGAATGTATTTTAAACAATTTCTTCTTTTATTCAAAATTCCCTGCTTAAGAAGGACGCAGAATTAATTGCTTTGGAAAATGGTGCATGCCAGGGGAGTCCAACCTGGCAACTGTTGAGATCTGTGGACTTTAACTCCCAGAATTCCCTGGCCAGCCAAGTCGAAAAATTGCCAAGGCTGGACACTCCTGGTGTATCCTCTACAAAAAGAGTAGAGCTCCTGGAGCCGAGTCTTCAGAGTTTTGGGAACCCTTTGACAATTACAGGTAGTCCTTGAGTTATGATGAGTCACTTAGCGACTGGTTGAAGTTGTGTCAGATCTCCCCAAGGTATTTATGACTCGGTTCCGATGGCTGATCTCTCCCATAGTCACATGACTGCGTGTCAGACACTTTAACAGCCATCCCACATTTACAGAGTTCACAGTGTCCTGTAGTCATATGCTGCGTTTTATGACGATCTCCCCCCAAACCTGCTGTTGCTGTTTTTCAGCAAAAGTGGCCCACAGCAAACCATTGGTCCGTTTAACAGCCTAAGCGTTGGTTTTATAAATCAAGAATGACCACTGCAAAAAAGGTTGCAAAATAAGGTCAGTCAAGTGAGTTGACCCATAAACCTCATGACTTACAGCTGGCTCCATTACGGTCAAGGACTGTAAGTCAAGGACTATCTGCATTGCTGAAAATTGGACAATTGCAAAAATCTCTCATTTTGTGGTGTAATATGGTGGTACAGTCCTGAGAACATGCAGAAGAAACTAGCTCAACCTTTTTTGCATCACTGCCTTGCTTCAAAGTTTCCCAAAATAGGTGAAGTCCAAACAATTACCCATTCTTAGGTTATACATTAAGGAAATGACACTGCATTTTTGGCCGATTTTGTATAACGTGTTCAAGGCATATTGCACTTGGTCAAGCCATCTTGAGAATCTTGATGAAAACCCTTCTCCTTTCTCTCTCTCTCTCTTGGGTTTTCTTGGCTTGGTGGGTGTTCTTGGTGGGGGTTGGTAGCTCTGTTTGAAGATGAAACTTGTTTTCAAATAATATCATCCAAATCTTGATAAGTGCACTGCATCCTTGTCGCTTTTTATGCACAAGGAGCCAAACTTTTAGTATTTCTGAACAGAGCCTAGTCTGTATCCTAGAACAGGGGTGTCAAACTCAAGGCTCGCGGGCCGGATCCAGCCCATGGGTTGCTTAAATCTGGTCCATGAGGCCACCCTGGAAATAGTGAAGGACCAGCCCACGGTGCTGGCCCTCCCGAGCTCCATTTTTGCTGGCAGAGGGCTGCAGGAAGATGCCTCCCCCCTCACCTGGGCACTACAGGTGCACCTGAAATGAGTGATGCTGAGCTGGCCACCCCCCACCCCCCGAGGTCAAACACAATGCTGATGCAACCCTCAATGAAATCAAGTTTGACACCCCTTGTCCTAGAACAAAATCCTGTTCATCAAGCCCCCTCATTGGATGTCTGGGACTGCCTCAGGAAGTGATTTTTTTTTTTTTTTCCAGATGAGGGACCTTTCCCTCCCTCCTAGTTTTTAAGAAGTCCAACAAAAGATAGTTATTTCATTGGGTCATGAGGACTAGAATGATGTGATTTTGTCCCTTCTAGTAGTGGAAGGGTTTAGGGTTTTTGTGTGTGCGTTCTTGAGGCGGAGAATGGCTCATCCTTCTATAGGTAGGTTGCACAGTATTGCTTTGCTTCTTTTGTATTATTTGGAATCGAATTTGTTGGGATGTATGCTTGCGATTGGAGCAGCCTGTAAGCCCAATGAAATAAACTTAAAAAAAAAAAAAAAAGTTTGAATTCTCACTCTCTTTTGAAAAACCTCGCAACTTTAGGGCGGGCAGCCACTAGATGTCCTCACCGTTCTACCTTTGGGTGAAAACATCTCATAAAATATGCCTGATTCATCCTCTGCTTTAATTTGGTAATAATCCATTTGACTGATCAGAGAACATTAATGAACTGTGAACTTGGGCATTTGTCCATCTAAATTATTGCCCCTCAGCTGTAGGCTGACACTAACCTGTCACAGCTAGGCAAACATAGATCACCAAGTTGAACCGTTTAAAAACAAACAAACATTAAAGGTGATTTCTAAATCGAACCAGAAGTTAAAAGCATAGCCGTATCAAATTTAACATTGCACGTTGAACTTAATGGGTTTTTTTTTTTTGCTGGAGTTTTACATGCTGCCTTAGTGGCAGCCCAAAGATGGTATTTATGCAATCAGAATATCCATTAAGCGTTCTTTGGATGGTACCATTTCATGCTGCTCCTGATTTGGAAGATGGAGCTTGTGTGTTTAAATATATACCAGGTGTAAAAAGGATTCAGCATCCTTATATTGCTTTTGGCTTCCATTGCATTGCCACATCAGTGCTGTGGTGTTAGGATTCCTTTGAATGTGCCTATCCAGACCCTGGAAGTGGGGTCTGTGACAATTCTCTGCGGCCATCTCACCATGGCCAATTCACCACAGCCAACTTGCTACGGGATAAGAATTACACTCATGTCAAAGAAATGGTGCAGCAGAATAATTTTTCAAAAGATGCAAAAGGAAAGACGAAATGAAAAGCGAACGACAAACATGAAAATATTTTTGAATTTTATTTGAATTCATGAAATGGAATTGTTAATTTGTCCTGCAGTGAATTGTCTGTGGCAAGTTGTCTCATGGTTAGTTGGCCATGGAGAGTTGGTGTGATGAATTATCCCATTTTGCTGGAAATGCACTTTCTCTGTAGGAGTTCCTGCCTTCTGGAATGAGATTTGAAGGGCCCTCTCCCTACCAGTGTTTCCTTGCCTTGAAGACCTGGCAATTCACCCAGACCTTTGGAAGGATTCACTGAAGCCACCTTTTGGATTATCTGCATTGTTTCCCTTCATTCCCATCTGGTTTTGTCACCCTGCTATTTCTACCCTTCTTTTCTTCTCTTTACTGTCTTTTTGTTAGCATTTTAAGGTTCTATAAATTGTCCAGTGTCACTGGGAATCGGGCAGCAACTTCATTTAATAAAATTATATCAATAACAGTGTGAAGTCACAGCTGCTGGTTCTTTTGCTGGTGTTGCAGCTTCGACCAAAATTTATATATATTCTTGGCATACATTCATACACATTGTCCTTTAACTGCTTTGCACAGCCCTAATTAATACTCAAAAACATGCATGATTTACAATGATCAGGTGGACTTTGGGCAAGTGGGCAGAAAAGGTAAAATTAAGCAGAAATATGGGTAGGCCTAAACTTACAACAGTTCATTTAGTGACCATCTGAAGTTACAGTGTCATTGAAAAAGGTGACCGCTTATGACCCTTTTTAACACTTATGACCTCATGTGCATCCTCATGCGCACGTGACCAAAAATTGAATGCTTAGCAATTCATTCATATTTATTATGGTTGCAGTATTCCTGGATCCTTTTGTGACGTTCTGACAAGCAAAGTGAGTGGGGAAGCCAGATTCACTTAACCACCATGTTACTAATGCAATTTTATCTACTTAACAGTGTGCAATTTTAACAACTGCAGTTGTACAACTTAACAGTGCAATTTTAACAACTGCAATTTTACAACTTAACAGTGGCAAGAAAGCTCGTAAGAAGGGGCGGTGGAATTCAGTTAACACGTGTCTCATTTAGCAACAGAAATTTTGGGCTCAATTGGGATGTAAGTCAAGGACTACCTGTAACTGCAAAGATCAAAAAATGCACAGGTCTAGAATCGCTGACATGCATCTGGGCAATAGCCCAGGAGAAATAGACCTTGAAGTTGTAGCTGATCACACGCTAAAAATTTATCAGACTATGACCACGGAGTCCAGAAAGGCAGATGCTCCAATTGGCTACTCCATCTGCAGAGAAACATGTTTTTAAACCATGGATAACAAGCTGAGCTGCCACTTTCAGCATCCCTGAAAAATGCAGCCATTGGAGAAGAAGATTTGATATTGGACTTAATTATCCGAAGTGTTTTGGACACACTTTCCCCAGATTTAAGTTTGAGTGGATGGTGGAGGGCCATCTCCTGAGTAAGATTCCTGGCTGAGGAACTCTGGGAGTTGAAGTCCATAAGACCTAAAGTTGCCAAGGTTGGAGACAACTGTTTTAATGGACTCTCCTTTTAATGGCTGAGGAAGAGGAGCTAGAAGTTTCTAGAAGTTTTCCTGAGGGTGATTCTTGCTATCTCCAGTATCCAACGACATCCATGGGAATCACTCTTTCCATGGACAGCCCACTCATAAACAGCAGCCACCCATGTATACCAAACCACCAAAACAACAGAAATGTTTGGCTGTTGCAATGTACCCTTAACTTGTGGATCCTTTTATTTGTAATACAGGTGAGTCATTGGTGAAATTCCCCCTGGGGTGCTTGGAGGACTTTGTCCATCACGTAAACCTTTCTGGATCTGCAGTTGCCACACCCTGCGAAATATCTCCTCAGCTGTCTTCGAACAATTCATTTCCAGCCCTGCTTTAAGTTCCCAACGGGACAGGCACTTAAAATGTCACCATTTTAAAGATTTTTGATGTGAGGATAACTTAGAAGCGCATATAATTATGGTGAAAGGGAGACAAAGCTGGGATTAAGTTATCTTGCCACACATCCCACAAGGAGGAGGTAGAAAATTTGGAGAGAGAGAGAGGGAGGGAGAGAGAGAGAGAGAGAGAGAGAGAGAGAGAGAGAGAGAGAGAGAG